>JANHGN010011429.1:0-11534 GCA_024605025.1 Megaceryle maxima
ATGGTGAGGGTGACAGACACTGGAACAGGCTGCCCAGGGAGGTTGTGGAGTCTCCTTCTCTGGAGACATTCAAACCCTACCTGGACATGTTCCTGTGTGACCTGCTCTAGGTGATCCTGCTCTGCCAGGGGGGTTGTACTCAATCTTTCTAGGTCCCTTCCAAGCCAGAATATCCTGTGATTCTGTGATAAAGCCAGAATGGTCAATCTTTTCAAATGAAGCTCACAGACTATGCTAGACTATATCAGGTAGAGGAAGAAATTCTTTGTGAGGATGGCTCAGTGGGACCCCCAATTGTGCCACGTCCAGCAGAGTGGCAAGATCGCTATGCCATCTCGAGATGGGATTAGCTGGGCACATTAGTTTCAGATGATAGATCTTGCCTTCTGGTCAGACACAGGCAGATAACATTATTGTTAAGAGCAAATGAAGTTTCTGTTTGTTTAAATTTCTGGCGTGTCATGGCTTCTCTGTCAATGCACATAAATATACCCCCATGTGCAAATGAAACTCCCCCACTGGGTGCAAGAAGCAGCAGCTCCTGAGTACAAGGAGCATGTTTTGCTCTTGCCATTTGTGCTTGTTCGATGAGTGACCAGACCTTCCATCTGTGCTACTTAGCTGAGATATCACAGCTATTTCCAGCAGGTGGCAGATGATAATCACACCAGTAATCATATCTGGGTATAAATGATGTGTTTTCCAGACGGTTTACTCAGATATTGACTTAAATACACACATTATATAGTGGCTATAAATGTGTTTTCAACAGCAATAAAATAAGATTGCGTAATTGGAGACAATTAGTAGTTACCCATGATAATATGTAATTAGATACTTGGGAATCAAGTGTGGTATGAAATTTTTTTTTTTTTTTAATTCAGCTTTGATTTTTTTTTTTTTTCCTAATCTCCCAGATCAGAGAAATTGCTTCTATTCCAAAAACCTCCAAATAACCATCTGGCTAATTGTCTTTCATGGTATAAGATTATCTTTGCTCATGTACTGTGGTGGGAGAGAGCTCCTCCAAGCAGTCATGGCTGGATAATTAGCCAGCGCTTTGAAGAATTACATGCTAAAAAAATGATGCCAGATTGTGCCACATTGCCCTTCCTAGGTAGCACCTTGCCAGCAGAGTTCTCTGCTGAGTGCTACTACTGACTGAGGGAGGGGTTTTTGTCAGATTAGCAGTCCCTAATGAGGACCAGATTTTGCTCTTTTTGCTCTGGTTAGTCCTTACTCACACACATGAGTAATCTCAGGGGGTTCAAAGGGAGCTATTCAGGAGGCAGAGAGAGGGTGGCATTTGCAAGCTGACCCGCCAGCATTGGCTTCAATGGGATTTTTGAGCAAACGGGAGATCACAGGATCTGACCCATAGTAAACATGTGACTACATGGAAAAGTCTATTCAAGGTTTCTAGCTGCGTGTGGGATAGCTGTGTCACTCACAGCACTGGATGTGGAGGAATTATGCAAAGCTTCTCAAAGACGATGTAAACTTTATAGCATCTGTCATATATCTTGCATGTAGCACAAAAGTGGGACATATCTGGGAGGCAGAGAAGTGTTTGGTTTATGAGTGTTTTGGGGTAGGTATTGGTAGTATAACCCCAGCGGGTTCCCTCTGGGGAACTGTACAATTCCCTGGGGTGGTGTGAGGGAGAAGATGGGGTAACAGCTCTCCTTGCAGTCGCTTCAGAAGAAATACTATTGATGTTGCTAAATTGAGGGGATTTGAAGCTTTTCCTTGGAGTTAGAGAGTAAGGACAGAGTCCTGTGTTGTCAAATTAATTCTCCTCAAGAATAGAGAAGCCTACAGATGAGCTGATGACATAAAAGCAAAGATATGAAAGTGATGATTATGGTTGCCAATATGCAATGACTTGTGAAATATGTGTGTTTATATACCTGCTTGCATAACCACATATTTATTTTAAATAGCAGTACCCTGTATTTAAAAAAAAAAAAAAAAAAAGGAAGCCTCATTGCTGCTCAGTTTTTCTTTCTCAAGATTGTTTGCTGTTTTCACTTAGTTACAGCAGTTCCACAGAAGGCTAATGTGGGAGAGATGAGAATGGATGCATACTTATTGAAGTGCAATTAAATTCACCACATTTCATTCTTGTACATAATCACTGCTTTGGCTTTGGTTTGTGTTTCTGTTTTTTCTTTTCTTTTAAGATTTTAATGCAGTTTTATTAATATTTTATGGATGGACAAAGGGTTTTGTTCCTTAATAGGAAAGGCGAGTTCATAGGCTCAAGTAAAGCAGATATGGCCCAGAACACAATGCTTCTGCGAGTTTAACCAGAAGCTATTTTGTGTCGATAAATTTCACTGGAATCTTGAACATTCTGCACTTCCTGCTGAAATGACTTAGGTTTTAACATAGATAGATTTTTTAGGAGGACACTAAACTGGCAGATTTTTAGAAGTGATGAACAAGAATTACAGGAGCAAAGTGTCTCTCTTCTCTCTTCTTCTCTTCTCTTCTCTTCTCTTCTCTTCTCTTCTCTTCTCTTCTCTTCTCTTCTCTTCTCTTCTCTTCTCTCCTCTCCTCTCCTCTCCTCTCCTCTCCTCTTTTTTTTCCTTTCTTATTTTTTTTAAATAATAATTAAAACCCCATACAACATGAAAATTGGTGTTATTGTCTCAGCTATTGTAACAACCAGTTCTCTCTGGCCCCTTTTTCCTGTAATTAAAGCCATTTTTCTTTTCCCCCTTCTGGCCTCTTCCTGGCCGAGCGTTCCAGCAACAACCAGCAAAAATGTGAGATTTTTTGAAAAGGCAAGTAGTAAGAACAACAGGTAGATATGCTTTTCTTCCTGTACTCAGGGGTCACAGTGGAGACCTTTGCTTTCTTTTAAGTGCAATAACTGCAGTGCAATCCACGGTTTTCTGGCTTCTGATACACATATTATTCTTACCCAGTGTGTGAGTGCATCATACATATATCTACTGGTACATGTCCACACCTCCCCCACTCAGTGACAGACATCCCAGTAGTGTCCACTCTTTCCCACGTTTCTCATTCAATTCAATTCAATTCAATTAATTCAATTAAATATTAAATATTCTCCTCCAATACTTCGTCACGTTTTCTATTTTTGTGGAATCTGTTCTTTCTTGTCACTGTTGTTGACATTCTGCTAATTAAAAACTTCTTGTCATCATTCTCTTCCTTTCCTTTAATTTATTGTAAAGACCAGAATGTTTCTCTGCCAGACTAATCACAGAAACGATTTCATTACTGTTCCTTCATTATTCTGTAGCTATGTCAGATGCAAACTCTTAGCCTTCGGAGACGCAGGTAATCACAGACTCATTCTTAATTTCCTGCTTACATAGGTTCATTAGATTTCCACCATACTTCACTGTGCGTGGAGACTAGGGGAAGGACTGCAGCCCTTTCCTAACCAGTTGGTTGGTTCTAGGACTTCGGGAGCAAAAAAAAAACCCAAACAAACCAACAAAGCTCACAAACTACTTTTACTGCGAAAGGTCTCACTTCAAGGGCTAAATTTACCACTCAGGCAGGGAGTAAGATTCAGAGGCACTACCAAAGACATATTTGCTTCCCCACTCACTTTGCCAGGGGTAAATGTTTATTGGGTCACCCTGGTTGGAGCAGTCATACCATGCAGCCTCTCTAGATGGATAGGAGCTGCCTTGAAGGCTGGTTATAGATATTATGAGTTGAAACTATCTATGTCTTCCTAAGAGTCAATCAAAATATTTTGCTCAGTCATCAGATCATAGTTTGTGTTACAATGATATTTACTTAGCTTTGTCTTAAGTATGTTGTTCCTTCACATAAATATAGGTATCAGATTTGTGGTACCCAGGGGACAGTAGGTTCATATTTTCTTAGTTTCTTGCATAATGCAAAAGGAGATTAGAAAGCTTCTTATATTCTGTTTCCTCCCGAGAGAAAGCTATCACGTAGATCAAGAGAGGAAATGATTTCCTTGCTTGGCACAAATGACTCACAGAAAATGACCTTCTTTGTAGTCTAATTTAGACCCAAGAATCCTCTGAAGAGCTGATAATATAAACCCATATGGCTTGGATGAAGAAAAGTTGGAAAAGATACTGTCATTAGCAGACTCATCTACATCTTAAAAAGCAGCATTTCACTTTGCCTAGATTTTTTGATCAGGCTGGTAGCAGCTGCAAACCTCATGTTGCCTGCACATGTTATCTGTAACACACACACACATGTGATTCGCTGCTGCTGAGGTTTCATTTCAACAATGGAGACGTTTAAAAAGCGATGTGCGTTCTTTGGCTGTTTCTTTTAATGTGTTTACCATCTTAAAAAATATATATTCATGTGAGTTTTGAAACACTGCTTTCATTTACATTGTTGGACTGTACGGCGCATAGATTTGGAGACAGATGTTTATTACAGAGGAAGCAAAAAGCTTTTAGCCTTGTGTCAAGAAAGCAGAAGACAACAGAAAATAAAACCGCACTGGTACACACAAGGACAGTCAAAGAACTTCAGCAGAACAGGGCTGGTGGGATACTAGAAAAGCAGTTGGACAGCACAGCAAGCCATGAGTTAACAGTTAGTAGATTCTCCTGTGAGGAAGCTTGATTATTCCACACTGAAGAGTGTAATAATGTGCCACTTTTTTTCTTTTCTTCCTTTTTTTTTTCCTTGATTTTTTTTTTTTTTTTTTTTTAATTACCAGACATGGGTTTAGGAACGACTGGCTTTACAGCTGAATTTTGCCACAGCTTTCCTGGACAGGTCCATGCTCTTGGTGAAGCTGGGCCACCCTGAAAAACAACCTGGAAGTGTAGCTGTGGGTAAGCATGCACTCCTAAAGCTGCCCCGCTTGCCACTGTGCCTCACTCACACCTTTGGTTTGGGATGCTTTCTGCTCAGGTTGCTTAGGATGCTGGACAAAGAATTTCAAAGCATCACAGCTTATGGGTCTCTTGTTTTTCATCATATGCAAATGGGAGTCATGACAGTGCGGTTTTTAACCAGCAAGTGTGGAACGTGGCACCGTGTACGACACACATGTGGTGCTCACACTTGGGAGCACCAGCGCTAGCACCGGGAGAGGTTGCAAGCAACACCTGAGGTTAGGATGTGGAGGACAACCATCACCTTAGATAACAGAGTGAAATTATGCTGGGTCAAATGAAATTAGATTTACAAGTGGTGGGCTCTGGCAGCAAATTTGGGTGCATAAAAAGGGATAGAGAATTTATCTATTGCCTGGTTTTGTGAACATATAATAACTGGGTTAGAGGTATTACCTTGTTTTGTTTCCTGGACTAAGGGAGATCGAAGTACCACAACTGCCTGAAAAGAACACAACTGCAAATTGAGAAGGATGGTCTGTACAGTGTCTGTTGAGAGTAACTCTTACAGCAGCAAATGCTGGGAATAAAATAGATAAATGGATTTTTTTTTTTTTTTAATTACTATTTTGGGGTCAAATTTCTGCAGATGAGAAAAGCTTCAGATGGGGAAATGAGGTCATCCAAAGTCTTTACAGAGCAAAGGCAAACACGGAAAACAGAGAGAAGTAAAATATTTTATCTGTTTATAATATTTAAAGCATGGAAGTAGGTTTCTCTCTGGTGCTGGTGGGGAAGATTTATCAGTTCCCAGTATCAGTGTGTAGCAGTTTCTTTGGTTACTGAATCACCACAAGTACAAAGATAACATGTTTTTTTAAGAGATCTGTAAGATCAGTTTGTGAACTTGGTTGATGTCAACTTATGGGGATCCTGACAATACGATTTTGTTTATAGCTAAACTTTATCCACTTGCTTAGAGCTGCAAGTCCTTGTTTCTGCCTGTGTACAACATTGTGTGTAACAGTTGTTTGTCATCCTTCTTCAGTGAGATGACTCAGTGGGCCTGTTTTTATTTTGTGCAAACACGTTCAAGGTGTGTGCACGTGTGGTGAAGGAGCAAAAGTGACAGCTGTTGTATATTCCTTTTTATCTGTGAGTACATACAGAGTGTTAAGACCTCTATAACATGCACACTCCATAACTGCTTGTTTGTCACATCCAGCATCTGAGAAGCAACAACAGATTGGCCAGTCTGAGTCAATGTCCTTCTTAAAATGTGACCTACCTGATCAGCAGTCTTGTAGCTTCTTTTCAGGCTGCTGCTTGTGTTGCCTCTTGTTCAGCTGGAAGGTGGGACAAAAATAGGCGTGAGAGGTATTGAGACAAGTGAAATTTGGGCTATGGTGAAAAAAATGCTAAAGGTTACTGAGACAGGGAGCACTGAAGGTATCATGAGGGATGCAAAGGACTGGTGAGCAGAGGAGCTGAAGTACTGCAGCGAGCTGGGAGTATTACAGAGATTACACACAGTAGATGCAATGGGGATAATGTAATGAGGTTACAGAGGACCCTGGGCAATTTGCAGGGAGGGGGATGGACTTACAGCTTCAATGTTGGTAAATGGAAGTTTGTGCTTTACAAAATCCTGTCACAGTCTTGCACTATAAAAGTATTTTTATCAATTTACATATGCCTATGCAGACAGGGAGAACACAGTAAGTTGGACAGTTCCTTGAGATAACTCACTGCATCCTTTTTTTGGGCTGTGAGCTTGCCAGTGCCCTTCAGTTAGGCCCATACCTGTGCTGGAAAAGCCAGGTACCCCAGGCTTTCCGACAAGCTGACTTCCACTACCAGTGTAGCTCCTTCCCAAACTTTCATTTGCTGTTATGTATTTCAGTAGCTCACTTTCAATTTTTCTTTTTATGTAATAAATTCATTATGTGTTTTATCTGCAATGATTTAAGCAATGATGGACTGCCCAGCCGTATTCTTCCAGCTCACCTGGACAACTTGCCTACAGACATTATACCATGTGACTGGTTTAGGATTTGCCTTCTGATTTCTTGCTGTCCTTTAAGTTTGGTTCTTTTGACACTAGCTTCTTACTGCATGTATAGATTATGCTTAGTTTGTTTGCCTTTCTCTTGCTTTTGAAATTACAGCTGGAGTGGGACAGCATTTGACAGCTCGAGAAAAAGCACTTTGTTGTGCTGCTCGGATACGTTGGACTGTCACGTTCCCTGGGCTGTTCTGCAGAGAATGTTCTAAACCTCCTCAGGGGGGCTGTGACTGTCTGCACCAAAGGTAATTTGATTTTTTACTTTTTCAAACAACTTAATCCGTAGACCTCTCTTGAACTTCGTGCTCTGCTTTTGCCAGACCTTTAGGGAAGTATGTCAATTAATGACTTTACAAAACGCAAAGTTTGTCACTGAACGCTGTCAGAGGTCCTGCGTCTCTCTGTTTAACGTATAATCGTGCAAGTCTGAAATACGCATTGCCAGCTCTTCCCATGCAATCAGGTAGAGCGAGCTTGGCCGCTGCTCCAGCGGAGCCAGGAGACAGGCTGGCCTGCTCCCAACGCCCAAACGGGTTTGTTTACTTAATACGGGACTCCTTTTCCTCAGTAATGAATGGCTTTCAACCCGGGGGTATCGCAAGTGCTCTTTCTTTATGGCGCTGTGGGAAAGAGGACTCGAACATCCCTCCCTCCCGTTCGCCATGACGCGCAGGCCCCGCGGCCGGGGCCAACGGCTGCTTCCCCGACGGTTGGTCCGGGCCGGCACTGGAGCCGGGCCATGGGGTTAGTCAGCCTTCCCCACGCCTCCCCCCGCTGCCCCCTCGGGACTCCCGGCGGGGCGGGGAGCAGAGGAGAAGAGAGGAGAGGGGGCTGCTGCGCCCGGCAGGAACGCAGCCGTTCCTCGCACCCGCCGCCTACCCTCACGGCGCGGCGGCGGGACGGGGGCGGCAGCCTCGCTGCGGCTGAGGCGGCAGCCGAGGCGCGGCGCGCGCTCCGCAGCTGGGCGGGCGGCCGGCTAGCCGGCCGGCGCGCGCCGCGCTCCAGCTGTTGCAAAGCACCGCAGCAATTCTATCCCCCGCCCGCCTCCTCGGCACCCCGCTCGCCCTCCCAGTCCTGGCAGGCAGCGGCCCAATGAGCGCCGCGGCCGGCTGCCCCGCTGGCCAATGAGGGGGCGGGGGCGGGAGCTGCCATCCTGATGGGGGCGAGGCGGGCGCTGGGCTCCGTTCCGCTCGGCTGCTCGCTCGGCTGTTAGCGGCAGCCTTGTCGCGGCGTGCTGGGAGCCGTCCGGTCGCCCTCTTCCTTCTCGTTGCGGCGAAGCAGCTCGCCTGCCTGTTCCGTCTCTTCGGTTTGGCCCGGCCCGGCCCGTGCGTCTCCGCGGCGGCGGCACTCGAGCACTGCTGAGCGCCAGGCGCGGCGGCACCACCACCACCACCATGGCGGTGGAGGAAGAGGGGCTGCGGGTCTTCCAGAGCGTCAGGATTAAAATCGGTGAGGGCTCGGGGTGGGGGCGGCTGGCAGCGGACGGGGAGTCTCCGCTAGATTGGCCCGCGCTAAGGAGCGTCGATGCGGCGAAGCACCCGCCGCTGGCCGCTCCTTTGCGCTCCCCTCTGCTCCGCGTCCCGCCGAGGGAACGGTGGGGGCGGTGCGGGCGGTGCCGGCTGCCCGGAGGGGCTCCGCGGCGCCTCAGGCTGGCGGTGCGGGGCCGGTGGGGAGCGGCGCCGAGAGGGGCGAGCGGCCGGTGCCCGTGAGGCGGCCCGGTGCCGCGGTGACAGGCTGGGGGGCAGCGCCGTGCTCGTCCGGCTGGCGAGCGGCGCCGGCGGGAGTTCGGGCGGCGCAGGATATTACTTAAATTTCACGATTTTTATTTTTCTTTTCCTTTTCGTTGCTAAGCTACGCGCTAAAAGTTTGAAGGCGGTCACGGAGTCTCAGTACTGTGTGTCACTGGCAGAGCTGGTGCGAAACGGGCCAAGAAGCGGCTGTGGGAAGGAGGCAGTGCCTCAGCCCCTTGCCTCGGTGAGCAGGACGGGCTGAGGCTGCTGCCTCACGGCTTCCTACAGCTCGCCTTTGGAGATCCACTCTCCTTCATGCTGTTGACCGAGTTCCAAACCCCCCCTATGAGAAAGTAAGCGACAGATGTCAGCGTGCAGATTAAACCCTCCCTGGTAGCGTTCTGAGTGTGCCGGCTGGAAGGGAAATCCCTCGTTTCCGTAGCAGAATCAAACCCGTCTGCGGAGGGGAGCGGTTCGCCCGGCTTCGCTGGGGCGTGGGGGCTGGAGGCGCGGGGGGAGGTGGAAACGGGTAGCGCCGGACTCGCAGTGGTAGGGAGTAAGGGAGCCTGGCTTGTAGCTTCCTAGGAACGCTGTTGAAAAATCTCCCCTTGCGTAGCCGTGCATGTAAAAGCAAATTTGCAACCACTAATTGTCATGTTAGATAAAACTGAAACTTGAGGTTGCATAGGAAATCTCATTCCTGGATAGTGGCGTTAGCATGTTAAAGAGACCATTGCTGGGATTATTTCTGTATTGTTAGCGGGTAGTTTTGTGATAGTAGATTTTAAGAAGTAAAATTTTATGATGTAAAGTAAAAATCACGTCTTTTTAATGTCCAGAAAATATATACAGTAAGACTATGAAGTATGGTCAGAGGCTGGCTCCTCTTTAAGAAGAGTGTGTGGGGGAAATAGTTCTTTTTTGCAAGGGAGCAATTCAGACACAATGCAAGTGATGCTATTGCAGGCTGTTCCTATCACATGAGTTTTAGTGAAAGAAGTAAGGACACATCTCGCATGTAGGATGATGACTCTTGGGTCTTTTGGGTTTTTTTGGTGGGTTGTTGTTTTTTTTTCTTTTTGAGAAGAAAGCAGGGATGTTGTCATACCTAAATGATTGATGTCACTAGAGCGTGGGATTTTTTTGTGTGTGTGTGGTAGAAAAGATTGAAGGTAATAGCAGTAAAATACTTGAGATTAATCTCATTAAATTATGGACTAAAGTTAATCCCCCCTGCTGACTTCAGTTACCAGAGTCCTCATCAGTGCAGAGCATTTGATTCATGGGCAGCGTTACAGTAAGGATTCCCGCTGCCTTTTAGTGTGGATAGCAGTTAGGAAGAACTGCGTACATCAGTGGTACCCAGGGGCTTAGCTTCTGCCTTCTGAGCAGAGCATCTTTCCTGAATGAAGTAGGAGGACAATGCCAGGCGCTCTCCGGAGCCCTGCTGCGCCCACGTTTTCTGCAGTAATACAGCAGAGGGCGATAATAGGCACGTACAAGGGCGAGCTCTGCCCTCCTCTTCCCTAGAACGTACCTGGAGACACACATTTATCAGCTTTCCCGGCAGGAGTGCAGTTTCTGGGATTCTTTTGTGAAAGTTAAAATACTTTTCTGTAGCTGACTTTTTTTTTTTTTTTTTCTATTTTTCTGAGAAATTTCAGGAAAAAAAAAAAGTGTCTGAATTGCTGCGATGGGTTGAGGGAATACTTCTAATTTTAACAAGCTGTTAAAGCAATTGTGATCTTGTATTGAGGCTATCCTGTGAGTGGATGTGAAAGGAGATGGGGAACACTGGAGGGATGCTGCTTTAGTCCGCTAGTCCCAAGAGTAACTTTGTTCCCATTTGCTAGTATCTTGTAGGTTTCTCTTCTGTCTAGTGATAGGAGGCACTGAATCTGTTGAGCTAAAGGATGTTATTTGAGGACAAAGGGATAGGTCTTTTCCTGTCTTGATTTGCTTTGATTTATCATGCTTTAGAATTGGCCAGTTCTGTTCTTTGGGAGCTTGTTTCATGGCCAAGCTCTGACTGATCTGTTTCAGGTACTCTGTGCTTGATCTGGTGTCCTCTGTAACTTCTTTACTGACAAATCACGTACAAGAATTCCCAATGGAATGTGGGACCAAAGCTTTGAAGAATCAGTGCAGATACCCAGAGAGATCAGGGTGGGACACCCATGGTAGTGTGCCTTTCTTTAAAAGAGGGGCTGATGCAGTTTGGAGTCTTCAGGCTGTGCAAAACATCCATGGCCTAGAAATGTTTCAGTGCCTTAAATGTAATCTATTGCTATGGCTGTGTCTTTTCCTGTATTTCCAAGAAGCTGTAGGTGAATGAAGGCATTTTCTACTGCTGGTGTAACTTGTTCTTTGGAAACTGATGGGTTGCACAGAATCGGACATATTTAGCTAGATACATAATTATATCCCATATCTCCTAAATGTTTCCCCATTCTGAGTAGTGTTGTTTCTAGTCGTGTTTGCATTTGGCTTGAGCCATCTGTTTCATCTGTTGAAAATGTGAACCTGGGATGTCCTCATTTAGTTGCACTGCCAATAACGTGCCACTTCCAAAAATGTCTCATTGAGATACTGAAGCAGTGGAGCAACGATATGAACTCTGTCGTTGTGGGTGGCAATGTTAAGAGGAATATTTACTGTGCTACCTCCCTTGTCCAGTTTCTGGCTTCTTTTGCGGTTTGTTGAATTGAAAGAGCTCAATGCCTGGCTACTTCTGCTCATATCTATTGCAAGGAAGTAACATGCAGTAAGAAGAGAAAAGTAGTATATATGTACTGGTCAAATGTCTGTTTGAAATTGATTTATTTTGGCTTCCCATAACTGAAGCTGTTGTCCTCTTGTTTTTTGGTTTGTGTTCTGTTTGTTTTTTTTTTTTTTTTTTCCTTTAACTGAAAATTATTT
>JANHGN010011430.1:3159-15747 GCA_024605025.1 Megaceryle maxima
AGCATATTTCACTGAAATAAAGTAAAAAAAAAAAAAAAAAAACCAACAAAAAAAAAACCAAAAAAAAAACCTCCCAAAAAACACCAAACCAAACAAAACCCAACAAAAACAAACAAACAAAAAATACCCCAAAAAACAAAACACCCCAAATTTGCTGAATGTATGGCCAACACCATGGGAAAAAACCAATTTCACTGTCACCAGAATATCCTACTCCTTTTTCTATTAGTATTAAATCCAGGTAAAGAAAGGCATTCCAGTCTGAACACCATGTCTCAGAACCCCTATATTCATCTTAAGAAGAGCAGGTTCTTGAGAGCCTGGTTCCCTGCAGTCAATCCTAGGAGGACATTACATTTGGAAATAGCTAAAATTAAACTTATGCAGCAGAAAAAATGGGTTCAAAGTATCTCCATACTATAAGGACTAAGCTGCCCCAGTTTGCTCTAAGTATCCCTACATGATGGGTATTTTGGCTTTTTTATTTCTTGTCTGCTGCCTTGTCCCCCATTATAATCATATGGCCCACGTAACCAGGTTGAATCTTTCATATAGCACCTTTGTAAATTGTGGGAAACACAAGAGCACTCCTGTCTCTGACTGATACATTACTGTCCATCATTTTGTTTATTTTTTCTGTTTTGTTTTTTCCCCCACTGGAGCTGTCTGCTTATTAGAGCTTCTTTGCTAAGACAATCTTCACTTCTAACCCTCAGGCTCAATTTTGAGCCTATGCAAAGCCCCTGAAATTTAAGAACAGGACCCAGCTGGCTCCTGATCCAGCACCACATTTTCCTCACCACCAACTTTCTCTCATAACACTTCCAAAAATTTTTCACAATGTTGAGCAATTTTACAGCAATAAAACACAGCTCTTAACTAATCTATTATCCCTCTATGTCTGAAAAAGTGAACAAAATTGGAAAGTGGAACTCACCCACATTTTTCAGCTCAACTTGCAAATGTGCCAGAGAAGAAATTATTTTCTCCTCTAACACTCTAGTCAAAAAGCATCAATTGGCAAGTTACGCTCATTTACATACATTTTCTATTAAACTTTTCTATCATAAAAAATTGCTTTTATGATCCAGACGCATAATTTATTATGCAATGCACCACCACCACCAATTGCATTTTACGTGTTTATACTAACAGGGAAGGTGATTGGCTTTAGACTTCTTTTCATTATATGCATCATTCATCCTCCACCACCAAGATCTCTGGATTCTGTAGCATATCCATCATTATCTAACTGCTGACTGTTTTCAGAGGTTCCACTGCTTTAAGCTCATTATTTCCTCACATTGGTGAATCTACAGAGAATCTTTCCACAACATACAGCAGTCAGCATGGCACATGTGTACAGATGAATGGTAGGGGTTTGTCCTTCACAGTCTCTTTGTACATAGTTTTGCCCCAGAACTACAGCATGTAATGAGCAGCAAATGTATACTTGTATGTCTAAAAATATTAAAAAGTTAAATGGCATTAAGTACAATAACCAAATAGTGGCATCTTTGTGTGGATGGACTGTTGTGAATAAATCTAGTTTACAGATTGCTCTGTAGTTTGGGGTTACCATCTCCTTATGATGCAGATTAAAGCACATAGACAAAGAGCTGTGCTAAGATAAGGAATTTTTTTCCTGTCCCCATTTACCTTGCTGCATTTAATTTAATCAATAGCTGAATGGGGAAGAGGAGGAAAATTGGATGGTTCAAGAGACTGATAATGGGATATCGAACCTTTCATCTCTATATCATTGATTCAACATAGGAATTGACACACTGGATCAGAGCAGTGGTCCATCTCCACAGACATCCTCTGTGACAGTGGCCTGTACTAGATGTGTTTCAGGAAGATATGTCAGAAACCCTACAGTAAGCATTTATGAAATAACCTGTCCCTAGGAAAGGTTTCTTCTTAGCTCTCTCATTTGCAATTTGGATAACGTTCACATCTAGGGTAGTCTGTAAGTCTTCAGAAAATCTTTTAAATCCTACAAACTGCAACACAGATGATATGTATACTTAAATACATATCTACCTGTAGTCTGCATTCAGCTGAAGTCTTGCAGTGGGCAAGACTTATTGCAACTCGGTGGGAGATGCAATATGTTCCAGGAAAGAATTGCATTGCAAAAATTACTAACTTCATTACACTTATTCTTAACTAGGTGACTTTCTAAATAAATAACCTCTCTTATACATTTAGCTGTTATCACTAGTGACCCATATAAGTCATCTTCTCTCTCATTAAAATAATCTTTAACTTTTCAATCTGTTCTGAAAGGAAGGGTTTTTTATGCTTGTAATTGTTTACATTGCTCATCTCTATACTTCATCTCTTTCTGAAAGATTCTCTTTGAGACAGTATAACCATAGCTGAATATAGTACCCCAGGTCAGAGCATGCCACTGATTTGTCTAATGACATTACAAAATTTTTGGCATTATTTCTCTTCCAATCCTTTTGCGTCCTAACAATTTGTTTGCTTTTTTGACCCTTGCTGCATACAGAGGAGAGTTTCATTGAACTGCCTGGTATAATGCACAGGTCTTCTCTTGAGTGACAACAGCAATGTATTAGGGTAGCTCAAATTATTCCTTCTCATGTTACATTTGTCAACACTGAACCATTATCCTGACCATTCAGCTAAATTTGTTAAATTTTACTGGTTTCTTTACTGCTGTTTCTGTTTTCTTTACTGTCTTTTTTACTTACAAGTGTCATATGCATTTTCCTTAACTAAAATACAGGAAAAAATAAATCAATTTCTAGCCCTGGTATGAAGCCTGGAAATCCTTCCACATGTATATACATATATTAACTCTCTCTATGTTCATAATGTTTTTTTCTCTTCATTGTTCTCCTTTAATTAAACAGCTTCCAGTTCCTTTTTGTGTCCTTTTCCTGTGGCTATTTCCTGGCAGCATTTTTCCAAGGAGATTTCTTTTCAGAAATTTAGTTAAAATGTGTTATTTGGTTGGCACAACATATTCTGGTAGATTAGAAAAAAAATGCTCTCTCTTTATGTGACTGTGTTGCTTTCTGTCACACTGTTATGTCACTATTATATAACACTAAAATCATGGTCTTATTACTCCAGTTCCAATTTTAGTTTAGAAAGAGACGTACTGAATTGGCATTTCTAGGAACATCCCTAAAGCCATAAAAACCAGCTTCAGCATTTGTATTTTATTGACAAAGGCTGTATTTAATGGGATGTCACATATTTTTGAGAGCATTTCAGACACTTTTTTCTTAAATACCTCTTCAAATCTCAGCCATCCTAACCATTCCAGTATCCTGAGGAAAAAAAAAAAATATTGCGAAGGCAGTTGTCCTTGATGGTCTAGTGAAATAAGCTAATGGTCTCGATTCAGGTCTTAGCATAAAATGCAAAACAAAAACCAAAGTGATGACCTTGTTGGTGGCCTCCGCAAAGACATTCCGTACCAGCAGTATGAACACAATGAACAAGCATTTCACTGTGAGGAAGGTTCTGGTCCTTAGATATGACAATTAAGGAGTTTTGGCATTGTACTAAATAAAAAATTAAAAAAAAAAAAAAAAAATACTTTCATCTTTTTTCTTCTGACTTCTTTCCTGTGTGAGGAAGCAGAAATGCTGAGTCCATTGGGCTTTGAAATATTCTTAACAAGAAGCATAATGGTATGACACTAAGTATGTTAACTAGGCTGCAGGTGGAGAGCTATTTAATGTCCCTCTGTATCTGACTAGCTATAATGCTTTGTGTTTGTTTCTTTTGTAAAACAAAGCTCTCTAATCCAGCACCTACCATGAATGTGCAGTTCTGGCTCCAAGGACCTGAAGGCCACCTAGAGAAAGCAGCTTCGGATGTGAACAAGTCCCCGCTTTCAATCTCTTCTACAGATTTCTCTGGACTGATGCGTTCAGAGAAAAATTGTCAGCTGGAAGAAAAAAGACAGCTCAGTTACATTCAAGATTTGCATCACTTCAAAGATGTTGAGGATCAAGGAGGTCTCTGCATCTACACACTGCACCCGGCAGAGGAGAGATGAAGGGACTAACAACCTAGGACACTCTAAGAGAGCATGTCTCTGCTCTGTCTGCACCAGCCAAATGTTCCCACTGTACACAGGCACTGGAAACCTCCAGGAGCTGTGAGCATTCTGCTTTACTTCTGTACACACATGCCTCACAGGCAGTTTTGAAGATTTAGTCCATAAAATGTACATCATTCTCATCATTACTTGTGCCAGCAGTGTTTTTGGCCTAATTTGTAAAAAAAAGTATGACCTGAGAGCTAAAGACTGATTTCAAATGAGACAGTTATTTTAAGGCTTGGTTTAATAAACCTAATTTATTATATGGGAAATAACAGAGTTTTGCAATCTCCTGCACGACTTCATGGCTGAAATTTGTAATTCATGTGAATAATGTGAATAAAAGAAAACATGCTATGGGATCACTCCACAGCAATCAGACGTAATGCCCGGACAGCAGAGATCTTCAGTTTTTCCTAAAACACAGAATAGCTGTAAATACATCTCAGCTGTAAATATCTGAGTTACAGGAGCACAGCTGGAACATCACGGCTCCCTACCCCTGCACAGCCTTTCCTGTAGCTATAGCAGCATGCCACTACTGAGGGCTAAAGATGAAGAAGTTTTGTAACTTGCTACTGTCATGCTTACAATAAAGCGCACTTTCATCTTTAGCATTTCTGAGTCTTTTTGGTGTCTATGTTTAAAGCATAAATGTAGCATCCTGGATGCCACCCTCAGTAGATAAAAGCATTAAACATTTTCATAAACACGATAAAGCACTGCAATTACACAGAATGCACTGGCAGTGCCAGATCCAAGGCCAGGTAAATGTTCACCCTTCGACTGCTGGGCACACCAGAAAATAATAATTTCAGTTGATTAAAGCAGAAGTTTGGAAGAAAAAAATATTAGTTCTTTAAGTGAATAGCAGTGGATCTTTGTCATGTGCTAGGGCATAAAATGACACTTCATGGGAATCAGAAAGTAATTTTTCTCCTTCAGATTAAATGTTGCACAACTGGCAAAGTAAAATTATGAACTATCTCCCTACAATGCATAAGATACAAGATACTGCTTTTAAGTCACACACGCTGTCATTTCTTCCACTGTAGCAGCTTCTCTGTCTCCTGTCTCCATATCTTACATTAATGTGGTTAAAAGGCATTTAGACTTTTGGAAGTATATTTTTAATGTGGCATTAAAAACATTTTGAAACATACTCTGATATTCTAGTCAAATACCTAGGATGTGGGGACAAATGCATCAAGTCTTTAGGAAGAGGTATTAATACTGTGCTTGCATTTCATCTTCAGCAAACAGTGACAGTCACAGCTATAAAAGTATGAAGAGGGTAAGCTGCTACAACAGTGATTATTCATAAAAAAAAAAAGAAAAAAAAAGTTAAAAAGTGAAGTAAAAAAATTACTCAACTTACAGCTGTACTCAATCCCCCAAGGGAATGTATAATATCTCTATTTCACAATGTACAGCTCATGCAATTGGTGGCTAGCAACAGGAAATACAAAAATAGATAAGGACATGTAAATAGAAAAGGAGAGCTTTGGCAGGGCCGGGTAGGAGGGTGTCCAATAAATATCCAGTTCTTCCAGTATTTTATCAATGGATAAATGGACAGAGAAGAATCAGATGCTGAAAATATTTCAGAAACCTCTCCTGAAGCTAAATATTGGCAATGGCTGTATTGTGGCATCGTCTAAAAAGCATGCTGGAAAAGCTAAGAGGGCCTCCCTACAAAATCTTAAATCTTTGTCTGAAGAAATTACCTTACCTGGATCTGTGGAAGTTCTGCCAATAGCACCTTCATTACAAACATAGGCAAGTACATGCCTGTCAAACTCACAGTCAGGGTTGTCTGCAAAGTGCAGTACTTGGAGGAAGGAATCCCTGCAACACAGGGTGTTTGATGAGAAATTCAGCATCTTACTGGACTTTGTAGACAGAGAGTGCTGGCATGCCCACCCCATAGCACAGATGGGTAGATGGAGACCCTGAGCTGGGGATGACAGCAGAAGTGGGGATGCTATGGGAAAGCTGGCTTATTAATAACATTTCTGTTTCAAGCAACCTCTTGCCAGCAAAGTTTCAGGTTTAAGGAGCTGTGGCCTCCAGAAAACTGCTGCAGGACTGATGTTTATTTCACAAGCTCTAATAAATGAATGAGATATTATGAGGCTTGCTAAGGGATTCTGGCTCCCTGCATGCACAGCAGAATGGCTGGTTTAGTGGATTTTCCCTAATTTCCCATTGCTTCAACATGACACAATGATCCTGGAGAAATCTACCAGACAACAACCAGCTTCTAATTACTGATATATTAATAGTCCTCATAACAAACATTTGCTAATATTAAAAAAAATTTGAAGAAATCATAGTAATTTCTCCCTATTTCATTCATAACTGGACATGAAAAAAATTAATTGGACATTCTCAAGCCTAAACTGCACAGAAGACAAGGACTTTCTGGCACATTCAGTGACAGTAAATCTTTGTCTTATCCTTCCAGGTTGGAAAGTGTTTGTGCCTCTTTTTCAAGCTTTTAATCAAACTGCAGACTTCTCAGCTGGCAGCCCCTCGTCCTTTCATGAGTCTTTTTCAAGAGAGGTATGGCTTAAAGGTGATATAACCTTTTAATAACCTTAATTAGGGCATTTTTTATTATGTTTTAATTCATTATAATCCTAGTAAGTCTGTGGAAAGCTTGAATGAAAATTAGTTTCTTTAACCACTTATCTTAAAAATATTATTTATCAAGAAACAAACACATGCATTAGTAAGACAAAACATTACCATGTTGGATCTAGAGGTTTTATTTAGGGAGGACAAAATAAAATCTATAAGGAGTTGCCCTTTCTCTTAGTCTGAACCCAAAAGGTAATACTGATTTACCACTAAATCTTCAATTTACTATTTAATAGCTACTCCAACAACATCTTTTGGTAGCATATAATATGTCCTGCTGCATACAGTTAACCAGTAAGCTGCTTGGGCAAGTAAGTCATACTACAGTATGTTCATAATGGTCTCATTGTTCTGTATTAAACCACTGGTCAATGAGGTTGCAATGCAAGCTCAGGGGGCAGTTCTTCTATATGCTTTGGGTCAAATGTATGCTGTAGACACCCACAAGGAAAAAAAACTTCTGCTCCCCTTACCCTGTCCCCTCCAAAAAAAACCCAAACCAAACCAAACCAAAACCACCACCACCACCAAAACCCACAAAAAAAACAAAAACCCCAAAGAATGGAATCTCAAAGAGTACCCAAAAGTAAGACTCACTTTTGTGTATCTTAAGTATCTACAGATCCAGCTACAGTCTATTTCTTCCACTGCAGGAAAAAAAGTATGGAAAAAATATAAAGACTACCTTTTGTTCCCTGGAGGTATGCCTGGAGCTCTGGTGTCCTGTGATCACTAAGCAGTGGGAGTTTTTTTCCCCAGCATAACGTGGTCCACAGATAAGGCAAGCAGGTCTTTGCAATGCAAACAACATATAGAGCTGGTTACTGACCTCCTCACTGGCACTTCATACTGATTAGTTCATGACCATCAGTCACAACCAAACATCAGGGCCAGATATGAAAGGGACTTTGAGGGAAGTTTTTGAGTTATAGCTTATCGGGTACCAGTAGCTGCTACAGTCTGGAAATGTGTTCATGATCTTCAATATACAAGATGGATGACATTTATCTTGTATACAGAATATAATATTATTTACTCTTCCTGGATTTAATTTATTGTAAGATTATTGACTCTGTTTGTAAAGGATGTTTTTGTGAGATTTTTATGAGTTACTAGTCTACAAATCCAAAATAACAATACTAAATGTGTGAGTGTTGGGTATTGCAACCACATCAGCAGTCCAAGCAAGGAGGCAAATCTCAAGCCTTGAGAAATTTCCTTTGCCAAGTTTTTACACTCCAGACACCATTTATCAGTTTCATATGATTCAGAAATAGTTCAAACATTCAACAACTTCCCCAGTTAAACCCAAAATTCAGAAAGTATCACACTTCAAGAGACAAAGGGCCAAAGATACGCAAGAGGAAAAGGACAGGATGATTTTATAGCTAGATCCTATAAATTTAGAGGAAAAAAAATATGTATACGTAATATTCTGCTTGTGCCACTCTCCTCTAAAATATTGGCTATTGTCAGAGACAGGAAAATGAGCCAGATGAACCCTAATCTAATATGTTTTCTCCTGTAATCCTATTTCCATGGAGATCTGTTATTTTACTGAAGGCAGCAGAACTAACAGATTATGTTATTTGATACTTGTGAATCAGTTTTTGAGGATCTAACCACAATAAATTGTCTACTTTCACTTCCTCAGGTAACAAGCCGAATTGTATCTATGGATCTTCTGAGTAAATGTGAGAAATAAACATACCATTAGGGCAGATCTGCAGGCTTGTGGTCAATGTGCTCCCTACAAGTTAGTCTGTTTTGAGCATTTCTGTTTATCCAGATGCAAATAAGTTAATATAATCTTGAGGAATCTTAACTTCTAAACTCATGACAACCTGTGTTTAAAACAATGCAATTTTATAGCAGCCCAGTAGTTTTAGATGTTTTTCTGAATTCAAACCATGTCTAATTATGTGATACAGACCAACTGAAGGGACAGAGTTGGGGAAAAAATAATTTTAAAAAAACCGTCACAAAGCACCAAAAAAACTTTATGGGCATTCCCTTGCACCATTATTATCTACTGTCATTACAAACAAAAAATGTGAGTTTGCATGGTCAGCATCCCTTTAAATCTGCACTGTTCAGATTTCAAAATAAAGGTTTCTGCTGCTTCTGCCTGGTCACACAGACTAAAGCAGGAACCTCTAATAAAACATGCACTTGGCCATGTATGGGCGTGGTAAAATGCTGCAGGCTGATGTGCAGAGAGGTGAGCATCATATCAGCTCTGGTGAAAATGGAGCTCCAGTGTGTCACTCTGCTCTGGGTCTTAAAACATAGTAGATGCAGTTTTCATTTGCTCCTGTTCTCTCAATGATGCTGTTCTGAGGAAGTAAAAAAATCATGCTGTTAAACATGTATTAGTAACTTGTTGTTAAGCAATAAGACGTAATGGGAGGACATTTCTCAACCGTTAATGATTTGCCAGAGGAGATGACTGGGGTCCTTAACACAGTCAGTCATGAAATGTGAAGCAATACCCTTGTTTTACCCACTATTGCTATTTGCATTTCTCCCCCCTCTGTTTACATCTCCAGTTTTCTGCACTCCATTGATGTGAATTTAATTTTATTTTCTTAGGTACCTACCTATTCCCAGCCTTTAGTAATTGGCACAGAAAATCTCCATTCACAATAATCTATGAGGTTTCCAATAAATTATGCTCAGATTGGTGATTAAATGAAGGCTATTATTAAATATTAAAATGAAGACTTCATTCACATTTTAGTAATCACAAATGAAAAAGCTACATGGATCAGCATGGTGGAAAAGTCTTATAGGGAGTGTTACAATTCACCATACTGTCCCTGAGTGCATTTTGCATCAGGACCTGTGATTTAGCTGAAAGATGTATAAAAATCACACACATTCAGACAGATTCCTCCTGGCTACACATCTGAGAAGGCTCAGGAGCATAAGGTCAACACACAGCAACTTATGCTCAAAAAACGAGCCCAGAACCACCTGTTTCAAATGTTAGTATGCAAAGATTTTCGAAGTCTGAAGCTTTTGAGCAAACCACACCACTCTTGGGGAATCTGTTCTCTTTCTCTCCCTTCCCCTCCCTTCTTTCCTCCTCCTGCTAACTGTGCGCACAAAAGCAATGAAAGGACAGTAAACTACTTCATGGAAGCATGTTTTAAGTAAAGCAGCTGTTTATCTTATTCAAGGAGTTTGATCCTGAAGTGGTTCAGCTGTGAAAAGCTGTCCTTTGAGATCAGAGAAATCTCTGGTGTTGCCATGGTGTGTCTTGTCACTTAACAGTTACCTGATTTCAGTGATATCTTTTTCTTTGCCTTTTTTTTTTTTTTAAATCCATTTTTTCTGAGCATTGCAGCTTATTTCAAACTCAAAGACAGTCACAGTGCATTTTCTTAATTACACTGACTATGTTTGCATAAAGTAAAGGTTCTATTTTCATTCCATGGAAACTCTACAGATTATTACTGATTTTTATGCTTAAAAAATGGTCATTTTAATAAGAACACTGCTCTTACTTTCTTATTGGGTCCTTTGCTATACATTTATAACTATGACCATCTTCAACCAGATTCTTATTTTTCAAGTTCATCCTTTTTAAAATCAATCTCAAAAGAAATGTTTGTTGGCAGACTGTAATTGATTAAAACTGCATAAAGAGACCAGAGGAATCAAGCAATGGTACTCCAGATCAAAACTTCTTAAGAATGTAAATAAAACATGGGAACATACAACGTTTGGGACAGAATAATCTAATATTTCATTTCCTAATTGAAAGCTAAATATTTCCTGAATTCTTGCACACTCAGTGGGGAAGAGGTGAGGGTTTTTTGGGAGGATATTTTGTCTGATTTTCAGTCATAGGTGTGGGAGAAATGCTTACAGCAAGTCAGGCAATGGCATGAAACCAATCTCATGCTTTGAGATTTTTGGGTGTTACACTGCCTGGGATCTTCCTTCCATAAGCCCTTCAACAAGGGACTTCATGAAGCTGGCAAAACAAAACCCCTCAATATTGGCCAGAAAAAGCAAAATTAAACAGACTTTAAAATGAAGTAAACTACACACACACACACACTAGGTGGAGAGCTAAGTGGCAAAAGCTCTTGGCTTCCATGGGCAAAAGCAATAAAGAGAGAAAAATACTATTTCTTTAGATGACCAAAGTATTAGGGGCAGATACAGTGTTCAACTGACGCCCTTCACTTTTCTTTTTCTTTAGTTCAGTGTGATGGTGGATATTAATGAAGAAATCACTGAATTTCACAGTTTTCTGTGTTCATAAGCATCCTGTAAAAGAAAAAATATATATTTTACAAATATTTTGTTATTCAAAAAGATTTAATGACTTTTTTTTTTTTCTAAACAACTGTTTCTTCACACTCTGTATTCCTTGATTAGCTATTGCCATTACTGCTGTAGGAAGATTGTGACTTTTCTCATGACTGGACAACAATACCTGTAATGCAGAAGAAGAAGATGAAGTTGTTGAAGTCTTTTAGCAGAACTTTTCAGTCCTTTTGGAGGGGAGAAATTTGTAGAGCATGAAAAGCTAGGACAAGGGAGAAGGACAAGACCATTTTATGACATCTCAATTCTCCTGCAGAGTAACTTGCCTCAGATATTGCTGAAGGCTACATTAGGCTATTGTAATAATTACTGGCTGAATTAATTGTAAAAGTAAATCTCTTTGATCATAATCACACGAAGGAACTGTTTAGGTTGATTGCTTATACAGTTTGGGGAACCTGTAGTATGCCCATCACTCATGGGGACAACCATCACTATCCTGTTCATGAGCCCTCCCTACCAAGTGCCCATCACATCAAAGCAAGCACTTAGCTTGATTTCATTTTGAGACTGAGTGTCTCTGTTTCAGTCACGTCTGTAAGGCACAGGAAGAGTCAGGACTTCCTTGTGGTATGTGCTTTTTAACAGAGATCGCTCCCTGCTGCCTTAGTGAAAGGAGCTTATGTGTGGGATGAGTGGGTCCACTTCCAACTCATGGCCTCTGTCCTTCCACTGACCCCTGTCTCTGCCGCTCCTTCTTCCCTATTCTGTTCTTGACCTCTTTTCACAATTGCCCATCTTCCTCTGTGGATGGTCTCTTTGCTGTTCTCTCACCTGATATGGATTTTGATTTGTCACAGGGTTAAAAAAAAAAAAAAAAAAAAAGCGACCCAAAGAAAGAAGGTTGACTGTGAACTCTACATTTATGCTTCCTGAACAGAAACTCTGCCTGCATAACAATCAAATAGGAAAGGGAATAAAACATGGGGATTTTGAGACCAGATTTTCCCTGATTCCCTGAGAAGCCCAGAAGTCAGGAAGTCATTGTTAGCTCCCTGTTCCTGTGTTTCAGCCTTATTTTCAGCACAGGTTAGAGCTTTCTGCCACCACTCTTGGCTCTTATTCTCCCTTTCCTGGAGTGGGAAGCATATGGGAATGCATGACAGAGTTTAAGAGTCTGTAGTCCTGAGGTGGTGAATACTATTATAACGTTTAGCAGCCCTGAAAGTGCTCCAGCTTCTGCGTAAGGAAAGCCCCAAACCTCCTTACGATCTGCCCAGGCTGTTCTCAGCAAAGCTCTGCAAGACCCCAGGTTTTCTCCTAGGAAATTCACAGGGTGTTATAAAAGGACAGTGCTCTGTGTGGCTAAGGAGTGTCAAAGTGAGACCATCTGATGACAAACACAATGTGAGCTGAAGTCGGAGGCAGTAGCAGTGCTCCCCCCTCCCCTTGCCCCGCCCCCCCCCCCCCCCCCCCCCCGTCCGGTCACCTCTCGTCCCTCATACTTTATACTTCTTTATTTATGAAGAAAAAAAATAAGATGAAAGAAAAAAAAAAACGGAAAGAAAATCTCA
>JANHGN010011430.1:15847-36211 GCA_024605025.1 Megaceryle maxima
CTGCCTGTGCACGCTGCTCGGGCACTGCCTGCACAGGGAGCTGGCTCACAGCACTGCCCACAGCAAGGGCACTCACCGCCCCTGACCCTTCCCAACCCCCCCGTGCCCCCCCCCCCCCTCCCCCCCCCCCCCCCCTTAAACCATGATGGTGTTTCTGTATCACTTCAGATACATTATCTTATTTACAGAATTACAAACTAAAGATAGGGTATGAAAATGCAAAGCATTGTACTAACCTGGAGTTTCTCAGTTTCCTCCTTTGGTACATTTGTCTCATAATTAAGGGATAGTTTTTGTCTGTGAATAATAAACACTTTGAGCTTGAATTAATGCAAATATTTCTCTCCTATCTGCTTGGTAAAATAATAGAGATATTCCAGGCTATCTCCTTTTGCCCATTAATGTTGTGTATATAAATAAGCCAGGTTATCTTTGCCTTGTGAGAAATGTTTTATCTAACGGGCTCTTGTCTAGTGGTTCAGTACTCTACCACTCTAAATTAGGACACTTTATCTTAAGGCTTCATAATCTTACGAGACTATAATTGGAAAGTTTATAAAAAAAAAAAAATCCTGCTTTGTAAGCTTGGCAGCTGAGATAGAAAGAGGGAATGAGAAGGGCTACAGCAGAATTACACCATCACTGCTAGCCTGACTCCGCTTGACAGAGCCGTTTAATATTTTGACAAGACAAAATATAAAGCAGCATTTTATTCTGTAGAGACTTCACTAGACACAAGCATGGAAGTGCTTGTGATCAATAAAGTTTGCGGTGGAGAGTGATTTATTTACAGCAGGGTATTATGTAGAGAAAGAGCTGTGATATTTCCACAGGCTTTGACGGCATAATGGGCCCCTCTCAATCCTTACATGGAAGGGTTAGATTGTCATGGTTGCTCAGGCAGTATTCAAAACGTTATCTGATCAGCCTTAAAGACTTCAGAACGAGACAGATGATTAGTTACCCTAAACGATCCTCATCATGCAGAAATTGATGATTTAATATAGTCAATGACAGACGATTCCATTTGTACTAGATAAAGTGTCTGCGGTTTGTATCAATCATAATAGAGTTATTATTGAGCATAAAAGAAAAGCATGTTTAATATCATTAATTCCAGATATGTCGCTTTCCACATCTGGCATTCATCCATAGAGCAGAACCACTCCAGGCTATCATTCCTGCCTGTGTGTTGGTGACTCCAATGTTTTTTGTAATTTCAAAATGTTTTTCAGCACCTCCAGCTAGGTGCAATAACAGTTTACAGATTACCTATGTCATCACATTTTGACAAACTTCTCAATCTGATGTGACCTTCATCTTTAGCCATCTGCTTGCCTTTGTTTCTGCCTTTTTTTTTTTTTTTTTTTTTTTTTTTTATAAACCTCTGCAGCTTAAAGCTGTAGTGGTTTGTTCCATATTCTCCTAGGTCAACATTTCACCTGGGTAAATCCAGAAACACAGGCTGAGATGTACAGACAGTGACCTCAGTTCAAGTCTCAAGGTAGCTGGCACTGGCCAAATCTCCTAGGTAGATGTTTTCATCACTTACATCAAATTCTTTTTAATTGTTAACACTTATCAACAATCCCTACATAAAAATCAGTATTCAGAAAATACCCTTTATAAAACCAGACCTTCTGCAGAGCCTGTCCTTTCTGAATTCCTAGGAAATGTGTGGTAGGACCTAGATGTTTCCATAATCAAATTATAAACATCTATAAGTGACTGAGCAGAAAGTATGCTAAAAGTGCATCTAAGACCACTGCACATGCAATTGGTTAATTTGGAACCCCATCACTCACCAGAGAATACAAATATACGTGCCACTCATCTCCAGAAGGGAGGATAAATTCCCAGAAAAGTACTGTATCTATGTACAGATATTTTTTTCTCCCCATTTTCCTGAATCACAGCTAAAACTTCAAATAAGGAATGAGGTACTTATGGGATTTTGTTTCTTTACTCATTCAGATGGATGATTGCATGGTTTTAAGTGATAAATGTTCAAAGAAAAAGAAAATTAAAAGGTTATAAAAGAGTGTGAGCACACTTGTTTTTAACCACTATGTCAAAGATTTCTTATTATATTGTTCAAATCAGAAAATTGTTGAGGAATTCTTTTACATGCAGTCATAGGGACCTCCTTGCCTGGTTTTGTTTGGTTGTTTGTTTGGATTTTTGGGGGGGGTTTTTTGTTGTTTTTTTTTGGGGGGGGGGGGTTGGTTGTTGTTGTTGTTGCTTTTTTTTCCTGCTTGCATGAGTATTTTATACTAGTGGGGAGAACAGTCCAAATGAATTGGCTGCCTGCCAGTTCAAACAGCAGGAAGTTTACTGATACTGAAAGCTTTATTTATTTTGTGTTTTATTTTTGAAGGAGGAGTAAAGAAGGCTAACAACATTTCAGGGGCAAAGAGTGAGTTGTTGTCCTGCACTTCAGGCTCTGCTATCAACCAAACATTGCAAGATCTCCTATACTACAGAGTTCAATTTAAAGATCAAATCCACTATTACCTCCTCCTCTCCTACTGTCACTCCTCCAACGGATAGGACAAGAAAACTAAATCATCTGAGTAAGTACTACTGTGTATACAAGAACTGTAACTAAGAGAGGGAAGGAAATGGTAAATACTGAGTAGATGCCAGTTAATTCTGTGCAAAACAAGAGGAGGAAAGTTAGGCACAGCCCTGAACTGACCTTAAGGCCCAGATAAAGCAATTATCATGATCATTTAATAATAGCAAAGATCCTGACCTTCCTACTTTATTTTTATTCAGTCTGTACCTAATGATATGTTTCCTTCAGTAGCAAAGACATTTTTTCTGGCAGGAACAAACTTGCTGCTGCTAACCCCCAGCTGCTGGGTCCTCCCCCTTCAAGTGCTGCCCATTTTATTTCTGCAGATTATGGCCAGATACTGGCAAAAGGGCTGAGTGATACCACCAAACTACTCAGCCTTCTGCCTGACTCATTTTGTGGCCTGGTTTGCAGAGCAGCCCCTCAAACCATTCCTTTAGAACAGCTAAGGAAACAATGGGCTGCCCTGATGGGGTGAGAATAATCAGCCAAGGGAAGTGGGTAACATCCTAGTGAGATGTTGCTGGCAGAGGACATGCTCCAGCAGTTTCATCATCAGGACCACCACATCTCAGGGACTTTAGGCAAAGACCTCCAGCCCCAGCTGAGATTGTTTTGACACATAGAGCAAAAGTCATCCTTTGGTAAACTGCCATTAGCAGCTGACCTTAACATGATTCACCTTTGTGGCTTCACTTTATACATGGGTAAAATGGTCCCAGTTTTGGTCAGCCACTTAAAAAAAAGTAACAGATACCAAGGATGACACAAAGAGCAATCACTACCTTATTTTGGTAACTACTTTTCACATTAAAACCACTTTCTTTGTGAAAATAGGATGCAAAGATAAGTATTCAATACAGGAAGATATAACTATAAAATATAGATGCTGAATAGAGCATACAACTTAAAGCAGTAGTGATCTATCATCACAATTACTCAAGTTCACTAGACTGTTGAATCTGTCAGAATATAGCAGTAGGTGACTGCTTCCTTGTTGTCATTAAAGATTTTCATATAGTTATTTCTTTCTGCATATAATTATATGCATATGTCATTTGTGTATATGCATGTGTATGTATGGGTAAATGAGACGAACTGCTACCAGCGAGTTAAAAAATAACAGAGACTATGTTTTCAGTTCTTCAGGCTACTCCTGATAGAAGAGGAAAACCCACTTTCCTCTAAATGTGCTTATTGGAAATTACCATCATCTCAGAGGACACCTATCTATCATGACACTTGAGGGAAGATGTCCAGGTGGACAGGTATCAGATGATGTTAGCATGCTTTCATATATTCTCTAAGAATCATCTCATGGCAAATCTATCCAGCATCTTTTGAAGGAAAACAAAGAAACTTCCCAAAACCTCAATGGAAAAGAGTATTCAAATTATTCTTTAGCATATGAAGACTTTCTGCTAAAGCAAATGACAATTGGTAAAATAAAAAAAAAAAAGAACTCTGAAAGAAGCTTTAGGAAGAGATGCAAGAGTGAAATATGTTGGATCACAGCAGTGAATATACAGGTAGAGACTTTTCAAGAAGGATGAATAAGATTTCTAGCCTTGGAAATTAAACGGTTCAGGAAAAGCTGTTGAAATAAAAAATATTAGAGAGTACTGACTACCATATAAAATGCAGAAGGTGAAATTGTCTGTGTTGTTAGGAGATAAAAGAATAATAATTTAAGTGGGCAAGGTGTAGAAAAGGAGCTATAATATAAACTGAAGAGTAGGCCAACAGGAGGTACAGGCACTGGTCACTCTGTCTTTCAGTGTGTACACCTGGTATACTCCACTCTCAGCTGGCCATGTGCTGGCCACAGGGGGATGCAGGTCTTGGTCACTGGAGAGAGCACAGAGATCCAGTCTCCTCCACCACTGGTTCCTATTCAGGCCATAATAGCACATGTGTGGACACTACATACTGCTTTTGAAGTCACAGCTGGTCCCCAGGACCCAGGTGATCACCAGTGACCTCATATTTCCACTTGCTTTCCTGTCCCCTCACTTTGCCTGATGCCTTGTGTCCTCTGACCCTCTAAAAGACTTATCTTCTGCATTCCTCTGATTCTTCTGTGGAATGCTAGATTTCTATATCAACTCAGTATTTCCAAGGATGCCTCTGAGCTTTTCACCCAGCTCCTTAAATGCAGACCAACAGCTACCTTCACAGGGACAGCCTTGCTTTGGGCTCATGGAAACAGCAGGGAATGGCAGGCAGCAACACTAGGAGGAGTTTAATTTCTGCATAGGGGTCCTGGTGGGATTGGTGGTTGTCTTCAGTGACCACAGTACAGCATTAACGTATTACAATGTGTGCAGAATGGTCTCCTTGCTGCCCACAGGAAAAGTAGCCCAATGGAAACTAAAATAATTAGAAGCTTAAAATAAAGGAAAATAATAATAATTTTTTATATAATACTGGTGGGAACTGAGAGACACGAACACCTTGGGAAGGTGGTGGTGAGAAGAAAAGACATAACAGCTTTACTGTTGGATCAGTACCAGAAGGAGAGTTTCTCCTGTAGATGTCCAAATGAGCTGTGCAGCCCCACGCCCTGGTAAAGCTGGATTCCTTAGCCTCTGTGTCAGAGATCAGCCTCTTCCTTACCCAATTCTGAAAATAAATAAATAAATAAATAAATAAAATAAAAAAATCCATTTTCTCACTAATTTTGGAAGCCAGCTGTGATTTACATCTCCTTGTCCAACAGCAGGATTTTCCCATGAGAATCAATCTCTTTTCAGACTAAGACCTGCCTCCAAAATCTCAGGATGTTTGGTTAAAGTGACATTTCAGCCACTTTCCTTCAGCAAAAGTGACATTGAACACAATAGCAGAGGAACAGAGAGAGGACCATATGTAGACAGGCAAGAAAATCAGACTCAAGAGCCAGTGTTCTGTGGAGCCACTTAAAGTCAAGACATATATTTTATTTCTCACCTTTCAAGCAAATACATGTCTTTTGTGTCCACTCTAAGGTCACATGGAAAAGGGAAACCTTGGAGACAGGGAAGAAAACCAGATTATTATAGACCTTGCTGCTGTCCTCGCAATTCTTCCTTTTTTTTTTTCCGCATAAAGAATTAGCTCCTTGTGCAAGAATTCAGATCAAGTCTTAAAACATAGTGAATTACTACTCTAATTTACCAGTGTCAGCTTTGTTTCAATCCACTGTTAATCACATAGTTTTATATGTTTTACAAAACTGAGACAGATATTTATAATGGTATTGTGGGCTCACAGGGGTACATCTTGCATACTTACACATATATATTTCAGTAAATACACAGTTATTGACATTCATCTACAAGAAACTGTGCTTAAGCTTAAATCTATCTTGTGATTAACACCATCCAGCAATTTTTGTCCTTTTTCATTTCTTTCTTTCCTTTTTATTTTTTTTTTTTTTTTTTCTTAATACAGGTCATCCATTTGGTTAAAGTTCTGTCAAAATCATGCAGTTGATCTAATTCCTAGCAACAGAAGTAATTACTTCAAGTTCTAGTTTGCTATAATTATACTGCTACAGACTTTACATACTCTAAAATATAAGGGTGTGGCATTGCAGCTCCAATAAGAACCAACTCACTCAAGTCTATGTGGCCTCTCCAGAGCTTTTCTTTGCCTTGCCAAATTATCACCACTTTGTCTTATAAAAAGTCTATACTTGCATCCTTGCAGTTTAACATTATTTTTCCTTCTCTTACCTTGATTTATGTCACAGCATGACTGAAGAAAAATCCACCCTCAGTATCATGCAAGGCAGAGGTGCTCTTTCCCCCATCACTTGATTTTGCACAGCTTCCCTAAGCCCCAGGCTTTTCACCCATAGATTTCTCTCAACAATTCCTTGTTTTCTTCTTCCAGGAGGGTTTGTACTGTACATTTTCCACCATGGGACATCCTACTCTGCCCTTCTAATCTGCACATTTCTGACAGCTTTTTTTGGTTTTTTTTGCTTTTAAGAGCTAAATACATAGGCTCATCCTCTTCTGGCTCTGTCTCTGGCTACTCAGTAACAAAGGAGTGGGCTCAGAAGGAGCATCACAGGGAATAAATCTGCCAATGGATAGAATTGATATGAAAAGAAATCAAGGTGTCAGTGCATAAGATGGACCTGAATGACACTGTTGGCAATAACACACATTTGCTTGGCTAGCGCAAGCTTTATGGTTACTTTGGAAGTGTGGGCTGTGCTGCAGTGAACCTCAGAGAGGTTTTCTTGCTTGGTCTGACATGAAATAACACCTCTAGTTGAAACAATTTGTAGGGAAATCTGTTCATATTAAGAAAATGTAAATAAAGTTGATTAATTCAGAGCTAGAATATACTCAGCTGGAAGGTATTCCTACTGGCAAATTTTCTCTCTGAGAATACAGATACAGTCCCTGGGTTGTTCCAGTCTGCTGGATCTCACTCACAGGGATCAGTTAAAGCAAATCCCATTAGAAGGGTTCATTTGCCTTTTCTGCACAGTCCTAGCTTCCCATGCACTCCAGCTTCCTGGGTCCTGGCATGCAGAATGAGAGTTTGCTGCCACATCTCTGCATTGGATTCTCACTGGCACACTGTCCTAAAACCACAATGTAGACTTCAGACCTCATATCCTAGGATGCCCTTGAGCCAATATGATACGCATACGTTCATGTTCATACCCAACAAAAGCCCTATAAAAATATATAGAGTGGTCCAATTCGGATTATTAATTGTCCCTTCCCTTCATATGATTAAGCCTTTTTTCACAGAAAAATGCTCTACAATATGTATTAAAGTAAAGGTTGTGAAAAATCAAAACACCTTTGATCAGACCTGTGGGAAATGAAATCAAAAAAATGAATCTGAACAACTCACATTATATAAACAAAGTACAAATGAGTATTCGCTGCCACCACACTTTACAGTATGCACATGTGTACACCTACTGCACATTAATGTATGTTACTGAATAATAAATCACACTTTGATCCAAGTAACCCAAAGCATTTTACAAACACTAATTAAAACTTTAAATATCTCTCTGAGGTACTTAAATAACAATATACATAATTTGTAGGTGGGAAAAGTGAGCCAAGGGAAGGTTAAATTAACTCGCTCAGGATCAGAGGGGGAATCAGTGAAAATCAGTAACATAAGTCTGTATCCCACTCCTCTGTACAAACTAAGGGAATCTGTCCTTCTTGAATCTACAGAATACGAGTGTTACTGTAATTCTAAAAAGCAACCCCTGATCATAATATAAACTACCCCTGCATCTGACTCAGTGACAACTGGATACAACTGCATGAGTTCTCCTGATGACCACTAATTGGTCCTTCATGGCAAGTTCAGCTGCCTCCAAGAATCTGCAATGCATCGTGCAAAACCACACAAATTGTGAAATAAGTACAGAACAGCTAAGGGGAGAGAGTGTTGCCACAAGCAATGCTCTGGCCTCTCCTCCTGGTCTGAATCTTGTTCTCCTTGGGCAGCAAGAAGGGCTAGAAAAGATGACTGGCCCATGAGCACAGATCCCCATCCACCTCCACTGCACAGTGACACCACGAGTTCACTCATCCTCCCCACTCCCTTCTGAGGATTAACATTTTGCCTAATTGTATCTACACCTGCTCCTGTGAAATTATCTGAACTAAAAAATAACAAAACTAAAGCAAAAAAGATACCATCCTTATTTTCTAAATTTCTTTTCTCTCCCTAATAACAGGGGTCATTCCTCAGCACCAAGGGAGGAGACAGGGGACAGCAGGAGGCAGACCTCTGTGTGTGGAGGGGTGGCCCCTTCTATAGACAGTTTTCAACTAGAATTGTTCATAAAACTTGTACAGCATTGGGGGGAGCTTTGTGACATTCCTGGGGTATTTAACATTATTGATCTTTTTTGACAAATGAGTAATGCAGCACATTCATTATCATTAATCATCCTTTTTCTAATTCAGGTAAACAAGGGGAAGTTTTGCTCGTGCTCAGCTAATACCTATTTTTGTAATTATTTTTTCAAGGATCCTGTTTGATGAAATTCAAATATGCATTTATTTGGAAGAAAAATATTGATGCACTTTTCATTTTAGTGAAGTATTCCATAAAGGATCAGCTTTCCTAGCTGTGTTATTAAAAAACAAATATGCTATTATGCCTTAGAAATACATTTTGAAACTGGGTTTGATGGTTTTGGCTCTATTAGCATGGAAGTCAATAGTTAGCTTCACAACAATGCTGGGTGGAGAAGAATCACATTCACGTACCCTTGCTTGCCTTTGGCAGCTAAATTGTTATTAGATGTGAATAAAAACTCTCTATGTTCCCATCTCCCAAGCCATCAGCTTGTGGGCTTCACAGTGCATACACTGCTCCCCAAAGGACCTGTTTTTCTCAGCAGGTGTTTGCTGTGGATGTGATCTGAGAGGACCACTCAGAGGCTGGCTGTGGCACTGGCTTCTGCCTTTCTCTCCACTGGGAAGGAACACCGCAGTTCCTCCACCCTTTCCCAACTAACCAGAATCCTCTTTCCCAGGTGTGTCAACTACCCTGAAGGGGACATAGAAACATCAAGATTGCTATTTTCCCCAAACATCCTTCCTATTCAGATTTATTTTGATAATATTAACAATATTTCCACATTATCTGCTCCAAATCTCTCATTAGAATTGTCAAGAGTTGGCAATTGTACTTCTCATGCTGCTGTTAGCTGACTCCTTTGGTAACCCTTCATCAGCTTATGCTGGCTTTGCTGCCTTCTCACAGCTCCTTTCAGTGGAGACTATTGGCTGACTCCCACTGGCTTTTAAAGACACACTGATGCATTTCGAGCTGGGCTTGTTCTTTTTCACGGTGATTGTAGGCATGCAAACTGAAGCCCAGAGTTTCCAGTCCTGCTGTTGCCCAGCTCTCCCAGGAACTCTTGTGCCCCTCTGCTGACAGATGTGATGCTACAGCACGAGCAGTATTTCCTATGCCCCTGTCTTTCTAATGTTTGAAGCAACACTATTGTTAGAAAGGACAAAGGTGATACTGCTATTTTCCCTATTATTATTATAGTGCTCTGATGCTCTTCAGCATGTACTGTACTGACAAGCTAACACAAAGCAATTGAAATAGAGATATAAAGCATTTTTTTTTCTCTTATTAAACATACCAATAATGCTCTTGCAAAGATGACTGTGTTTCCTGAAACCAACAAGCCCTGAAATAATATTGACAGGACCAATTGCTTGAAACTTGGTAGAGACAGTGTATATTGAAGATACAAGAAGTCACACTAATAGGAATCCAGTAAGGCAAATTATTCCACAGAGGATAAAAGCTATGTAAAAAACCTCACTTGTGTTTTAAAAACACAGTTTCAAGAACTTTTCATGCAATTTAAAAGACTGAATAGAGGTAAATATTGAGACTTTTAGGGACTAAAAAAGAACTGTTACTAAAGTGTACCATGAGATAACTCAGAACTCTCATTTCAATTTTCAACAACAGCCTCAGTTTCCAATGTTCACAATACCTAGTCCTAAGAATGTTTTTTGTTAAAGATTCAACAAAATTCTTTCTTATGTCTTTGAATGAAAAACAAAACAAAAGCAAACAAACAAAACCACCAAAAAAAACCCCAAACAAACAGAAATTGACAACTCTGTCCTTCTTAGCCCTCTTCAGAACACATAAAAAGAGTGGTTGGTGGAAAGTGAATTTTAAAATTCATATACTCATTAATTTGAATCAGAAGTGCTCATAAGTTTCCTGCTTCATAGAATAATTTAGATTGGAAAATACCTTTAAGATCATTGAGTCCAACCATAAACCTGACACTGTCAAGTCCCTCTACACCATGTCCCTAAGTGCCAAATCTACATGTTTTTAAGTACCTCCTGGGATGGTGACTCCACCACATCCCTGGGCAGTCTGTTTCAGTGCTTGACAGCCTTTTTTGGAAAAGAATTTTTTCCTAATAACCAATCTAAACTCCCCTGGCACAACTTCAAATGACAAAAAAGCTCACTATTGCACCATCAATATTTGGCTTCAGCATGCATCAACACATTTAAACCTATAAACTCTTACAATAAGAACTCTTGAGATTTTAAGGGCCTCTTACATATAGTGGCTAAAAAAATGCAGCCCAGAACCCACAGACAAATAATTAAAGGCAACTTTCTGTATTCTTTACTCAATACTGTCATAAAATCTGTTCAGTTACCTAGTTCTAGTATAAAATTCTGATTATGGTGGAATATCTGTAAAAACATCCACGTTAAACACAAACTCAGTTAGCTAAGGTGTGCATTAATAAATATATGTCACAGTCTCACACCATTTTCTGGTAAAAAGATTTTTAGGGCACATGAAGAAGGTCTTCTTCACTGCCTAACCCCTCTTCAATATCTGATTTTTACACCACATAGATACTGATGTTAGAAAGAGAAAAAGCAGCATACTGCTACTTCTTGGGCCCTTGAGTGTCTGATAGCTGGTTCAGAGAGAAAGAAGTTTTAAAGTGAACCATTTCAGAGAAAAAAAAAAAGCTGATAGCTCTGAAATGGATCAGCTAGTCAAGACAGAAAACTGGGGCTTCACCAAGCTTCACATACCTCCTACAAGATGATGTCAGGGGAGTTTCAGAAATATTGCCTTGAAAAATAAGTTACAAAGAGAATAACTGAGCACTAAATCATAGAAAAGGTGGAAACTGAGGCAAGGTATAAAAGAACTTGACATGTCAAATAGTCAGGATGTTGATAAAGAGTGATATAGAGAAGCTGTATCCTGACAGCTGGACTGGTACAGAGAGGTAGACTGGAAAAGATGGAGATCATACAGCTCCTCTCCTTTTCCTGTCTGCAAAGGCACCAGACTTTGCTACTCTCATTTGCTTAAGGCAAAGACAGGAAATAAGAACCCCAAGTCATGAAAATGCTCTTAGAAAATGCTTTTGTTCTTGTGTCTGTTTTAACACACAGAGCTAAGGATCACTTTGGTCCTTAGGCACACACGTGTAACTTTTCAAGAACAGAATTCATCTAAGAAGATCAGGTAGCTGGACAACACTTTTGTTTGCTCCTTTATTCAGGCACAGCAAAACAAGGAAGAAAAAAATGTGAGTTTTTTCTTCCACTTAAATTATAGCCCTCTGATAATTAACAAAGCACTGAATAATTCCAGTAACTTTTTTAACATTTAGGTTGCTGTACTTTCTTAATCTAATATAACCATTGACTGCTTTTTCCATTGTCATTAATATCTACCTATGACTGTAGACAGGTAAATAATTGCTAGACATCATAATCACTTTCTTACATGATTAGCCTCTAGAGACATTAATTTTATTTGCAATAGCTTTCATGAAGCAAAGGAATGTACATACAGTAAAAAGCTACAGAAGAAATTCATATATGGCACCTCAGTTAAGATTCCTGATTGTCTCAGGTTATGCACTGTCTCCATTACAACCTTTCAAAAATAAGAAATCAAAGACTAGGGAAATGTTCTCAGCTTTGTAGTGTTCATAGTGGGCTTCTTTGCAGCTTCAGAGAAGCTGCAGGATTTTAGCAGATCCTATCACTGACCTTCCCTCTATTTTTTGCAGTTTCAGCTTGAAGTTTGCTTGCTTTGATATAAATCATTGCATAGTTGCATCACCATGGAGCAAAATCACACTACACACTGTAACAGAGGAAGTTGATAACCTGAGCTTTGGCTGATTATTATTCTGTGCCTTGATAGAGGAAGATACCTTGAAATTTAAAACTCCCCAGTACAGGACCCTCAGGTCTCAATAGCTTGTCAAGTTATAATTTTAAAAATATTAACACACTAGTAATCATGATAGGATTTCCAGAATACAAACAAATTCTGTTTGGAAAAAAAAAAATAAATTGAAAACTTCATATATTGATGTGTTCTCCTGTTATTCTTATTCTCTCTGTTTTTAATGCAGCTGAGCCAAAAGTTCCAAGGTTGTTTAGAAAGCCAGTTGTAGAGATTTCTGGGGTCATGTGTATGTTCTTCAGTGCTTTTTTTCCTTATAGAGTGCTTCTCAATACTGCACAGTTACTTCAACAGTTTACAGTGTATTTATTTAATATTCTTGAAGAAAGAAACTTCAAAAGGAGAATAGGATTATGTGCCTGACGTGTTTCCTCCACAGAGTACAACTCACTTTGGTATTATTGCAGCTATAGCAGCCAGACTTCCAAACCCATATCTTGCTTATATGAATTTGTAATAATGATATGCAGTTTATGACAGCCTGTTTTTCAGATTTTTTTTTTTTCCAAGCAGCCCTGTTGAAATTAAAATTGCAACCCAGATCAATTTCTGCAGGGAAATTTAAAAAAAAAACAATAAAGGAAGTTTTCTTATACATAATCATTTATACTCCTTAAACTCATATGGTTGATTGCTGACCTCTGAAAGATGGAGAAAGTACCTGTCCCCTGAGTAGATACCAGAGACTAGACTTTGTCTATTGTGACTCGGTATTCAAAGAGCAGATTTTTTTTTTCTTCCCACACAATAATTCTCAGATGTCTTAAGCAGTGAAGAGAGAAAATTGGATGTATTGTGTATCATGGAAAAAAGACCTACTGTAGAGCGAAGACAGAGGATAAATGTTCAAGGGAGTAAAAAGATTCTTAAACATTTCCCTGATTTCTCTTTTGTTAGTTTATATTTGTGCCTGTGAAGGAAAACTTTGAACTAGTTTCTGACATGTTAAAACTTCTACATAGTGCAAGGAAGTTCAGTTTGAATAATAATCACAAGTGACTAGCTCTTTTCAGTGGGCTAAGAGTGATTTCAGATACTTAAAATCACCAGAAAAACTTGACAGTCAATATCACAAAACTGCTGAATTTTTATCCAGGATCTCTATCTAGTAGGACAAGTGTACCTGAAGCTTGCTGCTACCCAAAAGTACATTTGCACACATAGGGAGGTGCCACTGGGCAAAGCTTCTGCAGCTTAAGCATAGAATCACTACTGACTTTAAAAAACATAAGAAGTGGTCCCCATTCTTGCAAGAGACCAGGCTTTTACCCTCTACAGGCTATTGAAAAATTTAATTACATAAGGTTGTGTGGAATGTGATACTAGGATTTCATAGTATGTCCTAAGGTAATTTCCTCTAGATCACATACATCTAATTGCAACTCTGCAGAAACTTCAGATAGTGTAGTTATTACTATTCATATTCCTGGCACACATATGGCTCCATGTCACAGATCGGTGAGCCACTGTCCTTGCTGTCATAGGAGTTTAGGGAAAAGAAGACAATCTCGTGAGAAAAAGCTCATACAATTATTCTCCCTGCTTAACATTTTCAGCAGAACAGTCATAGTGCTCCAAATACCCAAATGACAAAAGAGTAAAGTCAAGTTTTGAATCAAATTCCAAATTCTATCTCATGAGTTCTCATCCCCCCACACCCTCCAAAACACTAAGGCACATGAAAAAAGAATCCTTAGAAAGATGGGTAGGAGTTAACTCCTTCAGCAATTGCCTGGGAACACAAAATTCAAATGAGACATGGGAGACTCAGTTTAGATAAGTGCAGATTCCCCCACAAATGTCATTGCTTAGATTGGTGAAAACCTTGGGTCTCTGAGCAGATATAGCAAGTGTCAAAAGCCCAAGCTTTATTTGCTTCCAGAGCTGAGCTGTAGGGAACACCTATGCATTACAAAATTATTTTTATTTTCTCTTTCGCTTTCCCACTCCTCTGTAAGGGTACTTTTCTCATTCAGGGCAGCTCTGATCCTTTTTTCTCTTATTCTCCATCCTCTTTTGGCTTCTGGGCATCTTTAACATGCACAACAAAGTGTCAGTTTCATTACCAGCAATCTGTATTCAAGGATATAAAATTTGTGTAAATTCCACAGCATTGCACAATGTTTCCATTTAACCTGAATGAAATTCAAGTGCAAATGAGGTGTTAGTCATTCATGAATAGAACCCTTAATGTGTAGACATGTTTTTTTTAAGGTGAATTTTGTACTTGGCAAAAGATGCCAAACCGACAACACTGAAAACTGAAGTCCTCTAAGAATTCTTGTAAGAGGGATGATAAGGGAAGGCAAGCCACATTGCTGCATACAAGCCTGCTGATAACTAGCACTACAGATGGTACAATAATTCAAATATTGTGTCCCTTTAAGCCTTCACTCTCTGTAGAGGGAGTATTAGTCCCTACACAAATGTAGTGGGTTTTGTGACACAAAATTTCAGAGTATGGAAAACTGAGAAATGCAGAGCTCTGCATCATTTCACTTAAGGCACTCTGTAATGAGATCTAATCAACTGAACACCTAGGGGTGAAATTCCCCCTACTTTCCACAGATGGGTTTTTGTTATACTCCCAGGACAGTCTCCAATTTATTATTGTTAAACAACTGATGTCATCCCCAACTAACCAGAATGATTGGGAGAGCTAAAAATTAGTATTACAGAAAAGGCTGAAACAGTACTTTCATATTAAAAATATGCAACACTGCTTTTTAAACAAATACATAATCCTTCAATATAAGTGTCAGGTGACTCCCAGCCAGGTACTGTCTGTCCACAAAAAGAAACATATTTCACTTATTTACTGAGTAAATGTGGCAAATCCCATCCAGGAGTTTCTCACCAGTAAAGTGTAGGTTGCAACTATCCCTCAAAATCAAATTAAAAGTGATCACTCAAATCACAGAATTACAGAATTATTGAGGCTGGAAAAAATCTCTGAGATCAACAACTCCAGCCTATGACCTATCACCGCCACACTGATTAGACCATGGTAGTAAGTGCCACATCCAGGCAACTCCACCACTTCCCTGGGCAGTCCTTTCCAATGCCTGATCGCCCTCTCCATGAGGAAGTGCTTCCTAATATCCCATCTAAACCTTCCCTGGTACAGCCTCAGGCCATGCCCTCTTGTCCTCTCACTAGTTGCCTGGGAGAAGAGCCAAATCTTCACCTGACTACAACCTCCTTTCAGGTAGTTGTAGAGAGTGATAAGGTCCTCCCTGACTCTCCTCTTCTCCAGTCTAAAAAACCCAAGCTCCCTCAGCCTCTCCTCATAAGACTTTCCCTCCAGTCCCTTCATTAGCATCATCACTCCCCTCTGGACCCACTCCAGCACCTTAATATCTTTCTTGAAGTGAGTGGCCCAGAACTGCACACAGTACTGGAAGCAAGGCCTCACCAGTGCCGAGTACGGGGGGAGAATTACATCCCTAGACCTGCTGGCCACACTATTCATGATACAAGCCAAGATGCCATTGGCCTTCTGTGCCACCTGGGCACACTGCTGGCTCATGTTCAACCGGTTGTCAATCGGTACTCCCAGGTCCCTCTCTGCTGGGCCACTCTCCAGCCACTCCTCCCCCAGTCTGCAGCTCTGCATGGGGTTATTGTGGCCAAAGTATAGGACCCTGCACTTTGTCATGTTGAATTTCTCAGCTCATCGACCCAGCCTGTCCAGGTCCCTTTGCATCATCTTCCCACGTCCTGCAGATTGACACTCCCCCCCTCCCAACTTGGTGTCATCCACAAATTTACTAAGGGTAGACTCAATCCCCTCATCCAGGTCATGAATAAAGATATTGAATAGGACTGGGCCCACTACTCATCCCTGGGGGACACCACTGGTCACCAGACACCAACTGGATGCAGCACCATTCACCACCACTCTCTGGGCCCAGTGATCCAGCTAATTTTTAACCCAGTAAAGGGTGCACTTCTCCAAGCCATGGGCTACAAGGTTTCCCAGGAAGATGCTGTGGGCGACTGTAAAAGGCTAGTAGTTAGGTCACTACTTCCTCCTGGATTACACTGAAAGTTATTTGTCATGTATGAAGAAAAGGTTGTACACAATAACAACATATGTTCTTTAAATATCTTCTCTACTACCTACATCCAGGCAAAACACAGTTTTGCATTTACAAAATATAGGGTGTTGAGGACAAAGACAGACTGTTAAGAATTGCAGGGGGGACCTTACAAGGCTTTATGGATGGTCAATAAAATGGTAGACAAAAACTTCTGTGAATAAAGACTGATGCACAGAGGAAAAGGTCTTCAGATATGAGTGAATAAGTTCTGAACTGCCAATTGCAATTCAGCAATAAGAATATATGATAGATCCAAGGAAGAACTGGGTTAGTGCTTATTATCAGTCAAAACAGCAAATAAACTCTTACGAATTTTTAGGAAGGAATAGAAATAAAACAGAAGCAAACACTGTGCCTTTGAATTGATCTATGATTCACACACATTTTGAATAGTTCTGCAGCTCTGTTCTCATTTCAAAAAGGGATATGGTCAAACCAGAAAAGGCTAACAAGGATAGTGCACATCTGTACAAAGAACTGGGTATGCAAGGACACCTCAGCTTGGAAAAGACACCTAAGACAGAATGCACAAGTCTAACCATGAGCAGCCAGAAAAGAAAGGGCATTGATTCCTACAGCATCAGTTGTTCACCACCTATCCCATTACAGAAATGTAGGAGGCAAGAAACAAAATCCAGTTAGAGAAGGAGAGTTTGAGCACTGGTGAGCAAACATGTGGAACTGACTGCCAAGGGCTGCTAGGGATGCCCAGAGGTCACAAGGGAAGACTGGGCAAGTGCACACAAAAGACATTCTTTTAAGTTTACTGCAAGAAACACATCCAGCTCAGGAAATACCCTGAGCAGAAAACTGTTGGAGGCTGAGAAGCACAAGAAGTAGCAACATACTGCCTTTGTCTGACTGGGCATCCACTGTCAGAAGTAAGAAGCTGGACTAGATGAGTCATAACCTGACCCAATAGCATGATTTCTATGTTCTTCCATAACCTAACCCAGTAGGATGATTTCTATGTTCTTCTGTTGCTGTCTTTACCTCAGAGCATGTAGCTATAATTTTCTGATAGCTGCGCACAGATAATATAAAACTGTAAACCAGGTAGCTTTGCTGATACTGACTGCGATAGCTGCCCATTCAACCCTATGATGCTTTTTAAATCATCCCTGACACTTAACCAGACTGAGCATCCTGTGGAAATACAAACATATGCATGTGTGCGTGTATTTGGATTAGTAGAGGATGGGTTACCCACAACTTCACCACCGTGCAACTATAACAAGTGGTCTGACCCATTCCCATTTACTCTTCTTAGTGTTGTGGATTAGCATGAACAGAGAGGCAGAAAAAAGGTTTCAACACCAACTGGAACACGGCCAAGAAAGAACAGGAGGAGACTGTGAAGAAAAGAAAGTTGTCAGCAGCCTAAGCTGGCGCAACATCTCAGTAAAAGACACAGCACTCCTGGACAGTCATCCCTAGAACATCTATTTACAGTCAAGACAGCTTGCCAAAGATGCAGCACTACTGACCTTTAGCGTACACACAGAGGTTCCCATGCCCCAAGCCTTGCTTCCAAAGCACATGACTAACTTCTACCTACAAAACCAATACTCCCAAGCCTCCCTTACCACATCAAACCATGCACTGCAAGAACATCATGCTACTCCAAAGACTTTTTTCCTAAGATATACATGGCTTTTTTTTTTTTTTTTAAGTCTTCATTAAATGTTCATTTATTTCCTGGCTTGATTTTGTCTTCCTAAGTGCTCCTTCCTTTGGATAATTCTAAGGGCTGTAGAGAGAGAAAGAGTAACTGTCATTTTAAAAGGAACATTAAAATGAATATGGAGGTTCCATCTTCCATACCTTGACACATATGCTCATAGATGCTATGGAGTGCCTCATGAATTTGTGCATCTTCTTTTCATGTGGGCCATGATGCTCCACAAGGATAAAGATGGTGCAAAACTGCATACAATTCCCTGGGATGACTCCTGCTTCTGTAGCTTGTGGGATGAGATAAGGAAGAATTATCACTGCCCTCTGAAGTGGCTAAAAGCATATCCTTCACACAGTGTTAAACAAACCCATGTAATTTCAGCAGAATGACACTATTGGTAACTCTCACAGCCCTGCCAAGAGGTAACATTGCAGAACTGCGCCCCACATTTGCATTATCCCTGATTCTTACTATTTTCTATGAAGCTAGCTCAGTAAAACTGAACTTCATAGAAATCTTAATAGAAGTTATGTTCATGTTAAAATGTTACAGTAAAAGCATATTTCATCAATTTACAGTATTTCAGTTCTAATGGGTTGAGAGGAATGGGACAGAAGTATTACATGCAGCATGAATAAGTGTTAAAATTTGGTTTTCCAAAAATCCTGAGCCTTCAAAACTGCTTTAGAACCATCTGGCTTAGAAGAATAGCTGTTATTTTGTCAATTCTACCTGTTGAGTTTAACCTGACAGAGCGTAAATGCAGGTGTCTGGTCTGCCACTGGGGTTTGCACTTTCTTCAGTCCTTCTGGGACTGAAGGCATTATAATGTTGCCAAAAATTTTAACCTCAATAAAAGTTATGTGCCAGCCTAGTTTTTAAAAGGATCTAAATAAACTTTCACACCTCCCAAGAGACAGGGGACACCAGATTAATAGCTAGCCTTTGTGACTGGGGTAAACCTTTCCTCAGTTTAAAACTGACAGGACTTGGTTTATACTTATTATTTCAGAACCTTGTCACTCATCACTCATTTAACTTTCTTGTACACTAGAAGTTTTCCCTATCCAGCACAGACTCTAGCTGGATCCTTTGCTGACACTTTGAATTACTCCTTAAATTAGTTTCTCCCCGCTCCTCCTTTAAATTTCAGATAAGGAAGGAGAGGCAATTCCAGCTAGTACTGAAGACAAGAATAAAAACTTTGTGTGACCATTTGGAACTCTCACCCAATTATCATAATCATACTTTCTAATTTTTTTTAATAAAACTAAAAATCCATATCTAAACAAAAGTATTATTCTATCAGAAATTAAACTTTATTCATAGTTATTAACTATTATAGCAGACATACCTCTTATATAAATATCTATAAGGTAATGAGTCTTTCCTGGAATAAGATGCATATTAATTAGATCTTACAGCACTTGAGAGACTTTGGTTCAATTCCCACCAGTAAGGTCAGGAAATGCATCCACAGTAGTTAGCAGCTAGTTTCAAAATCTCAATGCACTGAGCACGATGGGGTCATTCAGTGGAGCAGGTACCCCAGGGGAAGGGTAAAACAAGAGCCAGGGATTATTTCACAGCACTGAGCTGGTACACTGCAGGAGAGACGGACTTTTCTTTCAGAGCAGAAAAGCTTGCCAGCATACTGTCCTTGTTGCCTACTCTCATTACAAAGAATGTAGCACATGAAGCAATTAATTGGATTATATGAGCTGGAAAAAGCTAAGAAAATTGTGTGTGTGTGTATATATGGGGGCGAGACACTAACATAATATACAAAGACAATACTGACATATCCACACCAAACCAGCCCTGCACAGCTAGATACAGGACCATCCCCAGAAGACACTGAAGCTCCAGTGCTGAGCAGGGTAAAATATTGCAAAAAGGCTTCTACCCACTTGAATTTTAAATTCAGATGATGATTCACTATTATGGAAAGATGGATTAAATGTCTCATCTTTGCCCATGGACTGCTAATGAACTAGGCTTTGAACACTAGAAGACTTTATGCAGAATATGGAATTTCCATGGGAACAAGATTCTCTGAACACCACCATGCTATGAGGACAGGTGGTATTTTTTAATATATATTTCTGTTATTCTATCAGTTGTGACAAAGCAAACTTATAGGAATATGCTCTGTAATCTTTGAATTTTGTTTAGTTTCCATTTTGAATTACAGCACGTACCTTTACAAAGGTATTCTAACAGTAACATTTTAAAAATCAATA
>JANHGN010011430.1:36311-52958 GCA_024605025.1 Megaceryle maxima
ATTTTAAAAATCAATAACTTTTTGTTTTTTTTTTTAATGAAAGATAAAATTCTCTTGAGAAAATCACAGCTGCAAAGACTGGAAAGAAAAATGTCTTACCAGGCTAAAAAGTAAAATTATTATTTATGACAATAGGAAAAATTCTCTGATAATTTTTCACTGCATGAATAGTGGTCACAGAAAAAAAATCTCAAGCCAATGAACATTCTCAATGTTTTCAGTACAAAGCATCCACTAGAAATTACAGAGTTAGGGAGATATCTTTCCTCATGGGAACACTACTCTGTTACGTTCCTTACAGAGATGCTACACTTTCCTCTGAAGCATCTGGTCCTGGCTGCATTTAGAGACAGGATACCAGACTACCGTGACCTTTGGTCTGCTCTGGCATGGCAGTTCCTGTGGTCTTAGACTGCAGGCTGCGCTAGTGTATTATCTGAATGCATTCAATGTTGTTCAACAACGCAGATAATTTCTAGGCAGCTCTTTTTTTTTCACAGTTAATCAGAAATTTTAGAAAAAGCAATGATTGAGTAGTATTTTTTTAAATTATAAACACAATCATGCACACGCATTATTTAAACCCATATGCACACACATGTAGGTGTGCATGTCTCCTTGTGTGTGCGTTGCACAATTTGCAAGTGAGAACCATTTGCTGTGCAACCACAGAATACTGCTATTAAGCTCTGGGTAGCCTGGAGAGACAGATCTTGTTCAAAAACATTCTCCAGGCCAACAGTGGCTGTTTCACCATATGCATATGGCACATACACACAGAATTATACTGGCTCTTCTATTACACTTATTGAATCTGACTTAGAGAAATAGGAATCCACACTTTGAGTAGAGAAGAGCATAACTAACATATGGCACTTTTTTCTTCATATGCATCTTAGGTTTCTTGCTGTTGCTGTCTTGAATATCTACGTGGCTCTGAGGGCAAGGGTCAAGGGCATGGGTATCCAGGAAGTTTTCTTGGTCATGCCAGAGAGGGAAATCAGCTTGAGGAGAAGTGGATGGATCCTGTGGGTCAACAACTGCTTGAATGACTGAAGCTGACAAGAAAGCTGTGGCTTTTACAACCATGGAATCATCTTGGAAGACTAAGGACTGCTAGGAATAGATGGGATCCACCATCCATAGAGGGACAACAGGAAAGATCAGCCTTACCTCACCCAAGTGAAGGTTAGGGAGAAAATGATCCCAGAAACCTTGTGGTCAACAAGTTTAATACAAACCAAAAATCATCCATTACAACAAAGAAGGCCACCAACACCATGGGCTCCATTAGGAACACTGACAGCATGTGAGCATGGTGATCCTTCACCTCTAATCAGCCCTGATGAGAAATATCTGGAGTGCTAGGTCTAGTCCTGCTCTTCCCAGTACAAGAAAAATATGGTCTTACTGAAGCAAGTACAGCAAAGAGCCAAGAAGATAATTAAGACACTGGAGCATCTTTCATATTAGGAGGTTTTATCAATGTGTATAAATACCTGGTGTGGGAGGCAGTAGAGAAGACAGAGATAGATTCTTTTCAGTGGTATTTGGTGGAAGGACAAGAAACAATAGACACCAGCTGAAATACAGGAAATTCCATCTAAACATAAGAAAATGCTTTTTGGAGGGTGGTCAAACAATGGAGGAGGTTGCCCAGAGAAGTTGTGGAATCACCATCCTTGAAGATACTCAAAATCCAGCTGGTCATGACTCCTGGCAATCTGCTCTAGGTGACCCTGCCTGAGCAGTAAGGTGTCCAGAGGAGAGCTACCAAGCTCATGAGGGGTTTAGAGAACAAGTTGTATGAGGAGAGGCTGAGGGAGCTGGGTATGTTTAGTTTGGAGAAGAGGATACTGAGTGGGGGGCCTCATTGTCCTCTACAACTACCTGAAAGGAGGTTGTAGAGAGGTTGGTGTTGGCCTCTTCTCCTAGTAACTACTGACAGAACCAGAAGAAATGGTCTGAAGTTGCAGCAGGGGATGTTTAGATTAGATATTAGGAAGAAATTATTTACAGAAAGAGTGGTGAGGCACTGGAACAGCCTTCCTAGGGAGGTGGTTGAGTCACCATCCCTGAAGGGATTTAAGAGACTGGTGCTTCAGGACATGTTCTAGTGGCAGGCATGTAGGGGGTTATTTTGTGTATTTTGTGTTGTGTGGTTTGTGTTTTTGAAGTCATGTTTGATCAGGGTATTTAGGTATTTAGGTGTTTGGGGGGTTTTTTAGATGTTTTTTTTGTTATGGGTATGGTTGGACTCAGTGATCTAGGAGGTCCTTTCCAACCATGAATATTCTGTGATTCTGTGGACTACATGATCTCCAGAGATCAGCCATACTCATCCATTCTGAGATACTGTGAATTACAGTCCATCTGAAAAATTCCTCCCCAGTAGTTTTCAATTGCACAACTTCTCTGTGTTCAGTATACAAGTTATCTGCATCACGGTAGAACAGAATCTTTTCTGTACCTTTACTCCATGTACTTTCTATACCTATGACTGCCATCCCACATTCTTTTTAAGGGTGATCTGCTTTACTTAAACACGTTTTTCCTGCCATAGTGTGAAAGAGGAAAGTCACTACAGCTTGTCCTTATGCACAAGAATACAACAGCTCCTTATTATGCTATGTCTCAGGTTGTGAATCACAGGGAAGATTTTCAGTGTCCAGCAGCTAAATGTGTTAGCCATGACATTTCTGAAGTTCTATTTTTAGGTATACACTAGAAAAAAGCACTCTTTCTTACATCTGTTCTTTACCACAGAATTTAACCACAGCTTTGATGCTACCACTATATGCTGCAGCACATTCTTAGAGCTAAAGTTTTACAAGCTATACATATTATAGTTTTCAGAGCTAGACTTCTTTATCTTGGAATTTTTACTCCTAATGAGAAAATAATCTACAAACAGCATTCTTACATCTCACATAACCTCTTTGCTGTTAAAAGGTTTGTTTAAAATTTTCTTCACAGGACAAAACACAATTTATATCTGGTTATTGTCCTAATGAAATATCTTTCTCCTCTTTACAGAGCTCTTATCTGAGATGTTAAAATTTAACTCACTTGAGTTATAAATACCATGTGAATTAACAGTCAGCATTGTTTGGAAGGCTTTTTAATTGGCCTACAGGGAGACTTTCTGTATATATTAAACAGATCATGTGTCTGACTTGCAACTAACCCACCTTTACATTTCCTTTGCACACATTAAACTCAAACCAATTTAATATTTTCTTAGAAGTATTCTGGCTTATTTTACACATTAGGAAATGACTGTTAGCAGTCAACATAAACCAAGGTTACTGATTGGCCCTCGGTGATGTCATATGAGTGTTGTAATGCCCAATAAATAAATAGGTTTGGCTGTTCTTCTTATTTTTATTTATAAATTCTGTTTCATAACAGCAGTAAGATGCTCCAGGCCATGCAGTTCTTGGGGATTATTGCACTTGTCAGGTGTTTAAAATCACTCAGTTCTCTGCCTGTGCCTTATAATACCACTGGAGGCATATAATCAACCAGAAATGCACTGCCTGGAGTGTCTTAATGCTTTATTATGACATATCTAACTTTCAAAATAAATTATTTATTTGGAAGCTTGGAAGTGTCATAATGATATCCAATCAGTAGCTGAAAAACATATGAAATCAGGACAACACATAAGAGAGAGAAACACAGAGGATAGAAAAAAATGCCAGCTCATCAGTCATCCCAGACCAAAACAACATGCATGTACACCTATAGACATAGCTATATGTGTATACAACCAGTGAATGCATTTGTATTTGTGCATATATTTGTATCTAATGAGAATCATGCAATATAAGCATTTGATTGTTGATATAAACCACGGACAATCTGTACTGAGTTAATTTCCTAAATTAAAAAAAAAAAGTGCCCTAAATAAATGTTAATAACTTAAACTTCTTATTAAACAGAAATTTAGGACATTTTGTACTTAGTTAAATCATTCCATATTAAGAATCAGTTTCTGTATTTCATGGAAAGGAAGCCCAGCTGGACCAGTTGACATTACAAACTGCATTTCACATCATTACCATTACAATTGCTAAACTACACTTATTATTCAAAAGTGAATTTTAAAAACAAAACAAAAGAAAACAATGCTTTTTCTAAAAAAAAAAAAAAAAAAAAAAAAAAAAAAAAGCAAACAAAATACCCCCCCACCAAACTAACATATCAATGATACAACCACAGAAATTCAGTACTCTGGGGTTTAAATTTCTAAATTAAATTGCAATTTGTAAATTATTATGTGGAAATAAGGAACTCTACTTAGGCAATTGTGCTAAATAACAGCACAAACCCTGCAGGGGACCAAATTATCTTTTAGTGAGGAAACATGAAAAGTTTTTTGGAGAAGGGCCAGTTTTAGGTAGGGGGTGTTTAAAGCCTTGGGAGTTACTGTAGCAATAGAAAAGATTAATAATTTGCACATGTGAGACTCCTGGCAAGCAGGACGCAGCTGTAAAGAATTAACCCCTCCTGAGAGACATAAAAACATGGAGCAGCTGAGAAGAAAAGGGTGAGGGGAGAATGCAAAAGTATGCAGAGTACAAATGTCCTAGAAGAGGAAAAATATGTAAAGTAGGGTTGGAGACTGTACAGAGATTTAATTCTTGTTGGGAAGGGAAGATCTTCTTGACAAATTGTGGGTATACAGAAGAAAATGAAATAGCAGCAGAAGACTAAACTAATTCTCTATTACTGCCAGTAAGTGCAGCTAATCTGAATAAAAATCTGAAAGCCCAGAACTCCTTATTGAAAGGACACTCTCAAAGTGATGTGGTCTAAAACTAGACCAAGCCGGCTTTGTTTTGGTGTTCATGCATGCCTGCCTCTGCTCTGCGTGCTGACTCCATCATTCTTGTATGTGGGCAGGGTGCTGAAATACAGAAGATGCCTGCTGAAGTGATTGGAGGGCAGGCTCTCATACACACAGAAATCGAGCAAGCAAAGCAGATCTGGGGGTGAAGCTTTGTCTGATTGTGGGTCTGTAACTGTGGAGAAACCCAGCTCCTGATATTTGTTCTTCCTGGCTGCCTACCAGATTAATTTCTATTGTGAGGGTCCAATTTTGCAGCTGCTCAGCACAGCAGAGCTGCACCCCTCCCCCAGCCACATTCAATAGGTCCAGTGCATGGGCAACAGTGTGGCTGCACCCTAACTCAGATGATAACTCTTTTATAGTCTGGTAGAAGGCCAAAGCGATACCATTTTTAGGTTGTATTAGAAATCTGAAACTATTACCCTTCAAAAGGAGAAATTAGGCTTTAGAGAGATGAAATATGTAATCCTTCTTCTGATCTTTAGTTGCTGAATATTTTTTTTTTCTTTTTGGATGAACAAATTGGTAAAGAGAATAAAGTGATCATTAACAGAGAGAAACAATGAGATGTTTATTCAGATTAAGTCACAGACAGCAGCATCCTTTTCTTTTAAAAGTGGGCTTGAAAGTAAGGCATCTTTGAATGTTACATGTATTATCTACAATTCAGATGATGGATTTTTTTTCCCCTGTTTAATAAAAAGACATAAATAGATTACTTTATTAGGTTTATTGTGTTTAGATTTAATAACAAGCACCAATCTCTTATATGAACTAAAGCAGATTCTATTATAAAAAGAGAAAATTAAAAAGAATATACTTTTAATATAAGTAACAATTTCAGCAGAGTACTTTTCAAGTAAGTACATTCAAAGTGGCCTTTGGAGGTCTCAGAAGAATGGGAGCAATAGGTTCAGGAGATTAATACAGCTCCTTGCTTTCCATGCTTTTTCTCCAACAAATACTGTATATTACTTCTGCTCAAGTGTTTAATGGTCCCTCAGATTTCACAACTCTGTCCTCTCCCTCTTTTCCTCCCACAGGTCCAATCATGCATTCATACACCTTCAAGAGATCTTCCCTGTTCCTCTCTCTGTCCATTTTCCTTTGTGATTCCCACAGGATTTCACTCACACACAAAAACACTGCTCTCAAAAACCCTCTGTGTGGAAAGGCCCACCAGAGCACAAACTTAAGTGTCACTTCTTTACAAATCACAGCTCTACCACTCTGCTCCAAATGTGTCTCTTGCCGTTCAGACTAAAATCTCAGTCTTTTCATTAAGTCATAGTTCAAAAACTATTTGCACCATCACAAGGCAGGACTTCTGCTGACTCAGCCCGTGCTGTGCTTCTCTCACTCTCCGCTGTTCATCAAGACCTATACAGACTGGAGAATTGGACAGAGGGGAACCTAATGAAGTTCAACAAGGGCAAGTGTAGAGTCCTGCACCTGGGGAGGAACACCACCATGTACCAGCCCAGGTTAGGGGTTGACCTGCTGGAAAGCAGCTCCATGGAGAAGGACCTGGGAATCCTGGTAGACAACAAGTTCACCATGAGCCAGCAGCGTGCTCTTACAAACAAGTGGTGTCTTGGAGTGCATTAAGAGTGTGACCAGCAGGTCAAGGGAGGTTCACCTCCCTCTCTGCCCTAGTGAGGCCACATCTGGAGTATTGTGTCCAGTTCTGTTCTCCCACTTCAAGAGAGACAAGGAACTGCTAGAGAGAGTCTTGGGGGAAAGAGAGAATGAAGGGCTACAAAGTTGCTTAGGTGTCTGGAACATCTCTCTTATGAGGAAAGACTGAGAGACCTGGGTCTGTTTAGCCTGGAGAAGAGGAGACTGAGAAGGGATCTTATCAATGCTTAAAAATATCTAAAGGGAAGTTGTCAAGAGTATGGGACCCGTCTCTTTTCAGTGGTGCCCAGTGATAGAACAATGAGAAATGGGCACAAACTGGAACACAGGGAGTTCCACCTAAACATAAGGATAATCTTTACTTTCAGGGTGACAGAGCACTGGAAGATGCTTCCCAGAGAGGCTGTGGAGTTTCCTTCTCTGAAGACTTACAAAACCTGCTTGCACGCATTATTGTGCAGTCTGCTCTAGGTGATCCTGCTCTGGCAGGGGGATTGGACTGGATGATCTCCAGAGGTCCCTTCCAACCCCTACCATTCTGTGATTCTATGAACTGCAGTAAAATGGATCTGTACATAGTAAGTTTTAATCTACTCCTATTTTCTCAGATGTTATTGTCCTCCGGGTGACCCCGTTACTCACACCAGTTAGGTGGGTAACAGCTTACACCAACACTTCAGTATTGAAGCTACAGTGAGGTCTAGCATTGACTCTTAAATATGGTCTTTTATCCCCATATATTTAGCAATGCATGTAAAACTTCATCCTAATCACCACAGTTTGTATTTCTGTATAGAAACAAATGTGACCTTTCCTGCATCTTTTCATTAAGGAGGATGTCGCAGAGATACTAATTCCTCACACCACCTTTGTCTTTCCTCCCAGAGGTAGCAAAATCACACACTGAAAGTTACAATTTTCATCTGACACATTGGGAAGTCCATTTTAGAAAGTGGCTGCTGGTGTCTACTTAAGTAAGAAAGGCTTCCAGCTCCAGTGGCTCTTCTGAGCATGATGTGACTGAGCACATCGGAGGATGTGACTCCACACAGGTACTATTTGTCTCCAGATCTCCTGACAGAGAGAATGAGGAACAGGAGACCATGAGAGGTGCCACTGAACAGTGGTGACAGCTTATTCTGGCCTGACTGAAGGTGCTTCAACATTGCAAATGGGACTTGGGCAATAATTCTTTGCCTTTCACAGTCCTTCGCGTAAAGTCAGAAAACCAGAGGTAACATTCCTTATTTTAGAGATCTCATGTCTCAAAGTTTGCCCAGAAACTTCTCTGGAAGAAGCGTGAGGAAGCACTTCTGTCATCCTGCTGCACTGGGCATTTATATTACATACCTGCAGTAGTCTCCTCAAAATAATTTCTGAGCATTCTAGTTAGAAAGGTGGGAGGACATTTTGGACACATCCAATACTTAGTACCTTCTTTGGGATGTTTGTCATGTAGAAATATCTGAAGCCCTGGGAAGCCTCCTTCTACCCCTGGTGATGGCAAACAGAAACAACAAACAACTGTCTGGGATTCTTTTTTGCAGAGACCCGGGAGTCCACATGCCAGAGGACCCAGAGAAGTTAGGCTGGACTCAAGCTGCAGGGGATGAGGCAGGGGGCGATGTAGGCTCCTCTGCTTATGGGCATGGGAGGCTTCTGTTTGGATGACCAAGATGAAAGTCACCAAAGAAGGTCCTGGAGTGGGAAGAGGAAGATGTTAGGCAACGAGATATTTTCTCCTCTGAGGTGAGGAGTGAAGGAGTAACATGCCATTCTTACTACTAGAATGTTTTTCATTTTATCTCAGAGGCTGATGTAAGGACAGACAGAAATGTCTACCTGGGAAATACCAACAGAAAGATGCCTTAAATAAACAAATACTAACCCAATTCTTCACTTAGTGAAGATAAATGAAATTCACAGATAGGAACTGCAGAGATACTAATGGAGTTGTTAACTCAGTAACCTGACGTCCTCCTAGCCTTCAACAATCACCTACAGGCTTCCTAAAGCAAAAATCAACAAAAATTTCAAAGAACTTCTATGAGATTTTTTTTTTTTTAATCTTCTACAAATTTATGTAATAATTTTTAAATCCTTTTAATTTTTTGGCCTATGTACATTCCACAGCAGTGAATTGTAATACCATGTCTTTTATAAAAATGTAATTCTCTGTGCATTGGGTTGTTTTAACCCTGTGCCCTAATAATTTCCTTGTGTGCACCCTGATTCTTCTACAGTGAATAAGCCCTTGTTTATGCCTCTTCTGGCCATATTTACTGAATTTCTCATGACGAAGTACATTTGACAGACTTCAAGTGAATTTTGAATGTTTTTCAGAACTCTTTATTTTTCAGCATCATCTTCAAATCACAAAAATCGTAACTGAACACACCAGTCTACTTTATTTTTAGCTTTTATCTGCATCTCAATTTCCTGGTGTTGTCAGAGATATACAGACAGAATTCCTGCCACACAGTAATTTTGCCTGCATAATTTTTGATACAGTAATTTTCTTTGCCAACACTAACTCTGAAAGCAGATGCTTTATATGTACGTATCTATGTATACAAACTTTGTAGTTCCAATTATTATTACAACATCTAGGGTACGATTGCAACTACACAGCTTCCATCAGTTAATAGCAAAATCTCTTTACAATGTGAATACTGTGCATATTTCAGATTTATAGGAGAAAAAAGCAATTTAGGTAACCATGATTTTCAAACAATCTGTGCCACAAGATACAATGACATGATAGCCACCATGACTGTAGGGAAAAAAAAGTGACCTTTCCTGCTCAGCATTCACCCAAACCATTCAGATCTTGCAATAATGATACATTAAAACACTACATAAACATATATGGTTAGGATTATTTTCTTCCAGATGTTGACTGCACCAGCATATTCCAAAATCTGTGCATGCTCACACCAAAAGATTTATATGACTTTTATAAATGTGACTCATCTTACCCATTTAAAGAATTGGGACCAAAATCACTATATTTCTTTATCAGATTGTCCAACAGAAAACTGCAAATTAAGTATCTTTAAAACTGCTCAGTCAGGTAGTATAAAGGTGCTATGCTTGCAAAGGTTTCCAGATAGACATTTTAATTGCATTAAGTTGTGACTAAGAAATGAGGCTGGTCCTACAGTGAATATATTATGCTAATAGAAACCATTTAAAAAGAAAATTATAAAAATTAATGGAAATAAAAAAATCTTTTAATTTGTAACTAGGAATGGTCCCTTTCACAACTATGTAATAGAAGATTCATTTAGAAAATGCAAAACCAAATCAAACAAACAAAACCAAAACCTTGGGAAATAAGTGAAAAAAGGTGGAAAGGACAATTTAATACCCTCTGGAAGATGAAATCAGGGCATATACTAAAGATAAGTAAATGTCTTAGCAAAGATGAATATAAGCATATGCTAAAGTATTTCCTGGAACAGGATCTGGAAACCCTAACAGTTATCTGCTTGCAATTATAATTTATTTTAAGTAATTTCTAAATAAAATCTGCCTGGCTATTTTAAGCAAATAAACAAACAAAAATAAATAAATAAAAAAATAAAGGCAGGCTCAGCTTGTCATTTAATGGACAGGAATTAGTTTATAATTTATTTTTAGCAAAATCTGTAATCGTTTGTTGAAAGAGAGATACTTTACACTTCGTATCTGAAATCCAATTCCTGACAATGCATTTTCTCTCCATAATATTGTGGGAAATGTTCTCTGAAACATCCTCTCTCTTTAAACCTTGATAAAATTCCTGGCTATGTCAAATGTAATAAGTTTTAGACAAATGACTGTCATCTCCTTGAGATGGAGAGTTTGAAGAAAGCACAGCAATTGTGTTTATTTGCATTAAACACATGCATGTGTGGTGTGTGTGAGAAGCTCTACTACAGCTATTTTACAGACACTGTAAAGAGATTTTTTTCTATGTCGTGAAACCTTGGTGACGTCTGTCTTATGCAATTTAACTTGTTCTAATTGTACTACAAAAGGTTCCTTTTGACTTAGAAACTTCCTCGAGTCACTGTTTTCAAAAGCCATATGGAAAAAAACTCGCTCATGATTATTAATAATGTAGCTAGTATGGAGGAAGTCTCAGAGAAGGAAGGGAAAAATCTCTTTCAGCCCATAGAGACAGAACTTAATTTTAAAGTGGTTGTTAGTACTTAGTTTCACTTTCTTAAATGTTCCAGACATTGAATAAAGAAATAATTTGAAAAGGAAATAGTATCTACAGTATTTGAACTTGCCTTTAGCATAAAATGTTTTAATGTTTTTAGTCTATCTTTGACAACTGAAACAGACTTTACTGAACGCTGGTAAGAGTTCACTTTGTAATAGGAAAGTAGTCACTCACTGTGATCGCTGTGTCTTTTTAGTATGCAGCCCAGAGGATTCGGAAAAAGATTACATTTACAATAATTAACATATATGTAAATGGAGATCATGGCTATGAATGATAAATTTTCATAGCAATTTAAACCTTGTTCAAATTAATCAACCATACAGACACTTGATTAATGAAAGGCAGTGTCACTTTAAAATGCAACATGTTAATATATATTACTGTTATCACTGATCAAAGAATCTTTAAACATAAACCAATTAAAACAAAGTTCAATCTACATTTTTTACTGGTTTAATTCCTGGAGAATTCTAAGAGTATTACAAAAATTTAGGTATTTTATTCTCCTTCATATCTATTTCCTAAATTAACTGTAATACAGAATCACACAAGTAATTCTGCTACTTCATTAATATGATTGGATCTGAAAATTACCAGATTAAGTTTTGCAATCTAAACATATACATAATGGCTGATTGCAAAGTGGGCAAAATGCATCCAATTTCATTCTTCATTTGTAAAACCAGCAACTTGCATGTCTTCTCTCCTATTTTCAATTCAATTGCCAACAGACCAGTCACATGGGAGGTTTGAGTGACTGAGAGCAAGGGAGGTGTTTGGAAAGACTGCCTTCCCAACAACACCTATCTTCTAAGAATAGCAAAGCTAGAGATTTTTATGGCAATGGTAGATTTCTGCAGAGGTCATCCCAAGTATCTAAACAGGCTTTACTTATTTCAATTCTTGCTTCTATAATGAGATACACACTGTCATACAAGTCCAATTCATTGGAAAATTTTTTGTATACTTTTCAGAAAAATATTTATACAGTGGTATTTTTTTATTATTATCATTCAAAATAGTCACTGACTTCCAAGCTGTACAATGTTGCTTGCTTTACCTTATGATGAGGAAAACCTAGGTAAAATATATAGCACATTTCTGAATTGTAGCTTTACTGAAGAATTAGATGCTATGGTCATAAGCAAGGAATATATGCCTGGAGGAGAGTTAAAATTATTAGCTGACCTCTGTTTTTTTGTTTTTTTTATATTCAAAAGATATTTAAAATGTGTCTTTAACACACATTACATATCAGCAATTTGCATGTCCAAATAATAAGTTTTTTATTTTATTAAGTGGTAGTATCGGTACAAACGTACAAGATAGTAAAATCAAAGTGAAATCATTAGTTCTACAAAAGAAACAAAGACAATATACTGTAGAATTTGGAAAATGGATCTAGTTGAATATATATATAAATTACCCTTGTCTTTGTGGGAGCCCACACATGTGTCCACTACTCTGATTTCAGTACTAAGAACCAAACACACACCAAAATTGGTTTGCTAACCATGAGGAATACAATAACTGTCCTATTCCGCTCTTCTCTGCCAAAAAAGAGTATCTGATGCTAAATACAGTCCTGGGGAGAAGAAATATCTGTTGATGTTTTCCAGACACAATAACGATGACAACAACAACAAAAAATAGTGCATTCCTGCAGGCAAGCTTGCAGGGATGCAGCCCACACTAGTGGCCATGGCAATATTTGATGTTCAGTGTCCCACAGGTGAGAGTATTTATCTTACAGGTGTGTATTTTGCCAGAAATCTGCCCACAAATTCAGCAGTCTGTTGTAGCACTTCAAACCAATTAAGAACTCCAAATATTATAAACTATTGAAAGAATTCCCTGTACAGACAAACTGATCCAACAACAGAGAACCTCCCAAAATTACACGAGTTGAAGCAGGTAACGGGTTTAGCCAGCTCTGAACAAAACACAGCTTCTGGACCATGCAACCTATCCCACATATCAAATCTTATTGAAGATTGAGACCACATTTGCTTTTCTCTAGTCTTCCAGACTACATCTAAGTGGCCTTGATTACAGTCCTAAGGTCAGTTTTGCCACTTACTGTTTTGCTGATACAACTTCTCTGTTGGTCCTGTGGCACCTCAACTTCTGCTTTTGCAAAAAAACCTCATCTGTGCCATGCATCCAATGGGTATTTTGGATGCTGTGTTGTCAGACCTTCAAACACCATTCCTCATCCACAAGTCTCTATCTATCCACTCTGACTCTGCATATGTCAGACAGCCATCTCTGGTCAGCCTTCCTAGAAAAGCCATGGCAGTGCCTGTTACAACAGCCTTTGGAATTTGTAGTCAAGCTGACTACAAGAAAAATTACAATGGAAACAGGAACCCTAAACTCTAGAATAAATGCGGACCAAAAACAGATACAGTCATACAGTTGTACCTATAGAAAACAGAAAGAAGCTCTGCTGCCTTGAGGTTCCTCATGGCTGGGGAGGAAAAAATCACCATGTTAACATGTGCCTTGCAGCCAATGCATTTGCATGATTTGGTATATTCACTTTTTTGTTGGGGTTTTTTTTGTTTTTGTTGTTGTTGTTGTTGTTGTTGTTGTTGTTGTTTGGGTTTTTTGATACTGTGGTTTTCTACATACCCAGATGTTTGATGGGTTGGAGGTAAGTTTGTATATGTTTTGTACAAATGAGCTACTGTCTGAGGAGACTGCAAGTGAACGCACAACTGTTTCAACTGACTTCTGTTGGCCAGCACATCCCTCTGAAAGTGCTGCAGAAGATACAGATAAGGACAACTTTTAGGTTTTGGAAGAGCTCCAGAGCTGCTTTTGATCACTTCTTTTCACAGCATGAAAAGTAACAATGCTTATGTTTCAGCTGAACACCTGTTCTAGAATTCTCTTAAATATATATTTTAAGAAAGATGACAATATCCTAGACATTTTATAACTGCCTTTGATTTTGCCCTACTAGTTGTACTCCCTCAGTGATGACTTTATCTTCAGTGTAGCCGTAAAACCCTTTCACTAATATCTTATATAGCTGCTTGATTTGGAAAGGGAGTGCTTGGGCTGGCAGCTGGGTTATTTTACATGCTGGTTTTGAGGTTGGATATCTGTGTTCCTGCAGTCTATGAGTGATTTTGTACAAACCTTGTTTCCCTCCCCAAGTGCCAATATAGCCTGCTGAAGAGGTTGGAGAAATGTTTGTTTGTTGGAAGTGGGACAGGTAACAGAGAATTTTTCATCTTTATTTTCCTACTCACAACACAAAATACACTTAGCTTTCAAGGTACAGGTCTGTGTGTTTGTTGGCTTGTAGTTTTTCAGCATGTGTTTTACCAGCAAGCAGATGAGACATGGCAGTGGTCTAACAAAAAAGGAGCCATTAACTCTATGTTTGCTTGGTTTTTTTCCTTTTGCACCAGATTTCAACTTGCTTACTAATTGAGAAGCAGCAGTTTTTTGGTAGCTGGGAAATACAGCTACAATCCACTATCAATCAATCTTATTTTGATTGAAGCCAGTAGTGTCTATGGGCTATTTTGACACGTGACTACCTGTCACCTAAGATTAGTGGTATCCAGGCATACTAACCCCTGCCATAGCTGCAACCACTTTTAATGACAGAGATTTAGAAACAAAAATATTGACAACTCATGTAAGACTAGCCTAAACCATGAAATGATGGCATTGACAACAATCTGACTGAGTGCTACAGAAGTGTTAGAAACATACATTTTTAATGTCTCCTTAAGAGTAAAATGTAGGGTCCAAAAATTGTTCTTGACAAAATTAGGAATATGTGTTGATACCTCAGGATGAACTTTTAGTGGATATAGAAAGGTAGGGTCATTGGTCAAGCAGAATTTTTTCCTCCCTGCACCCACATTTGAAAATCAGCAGGAGATTTCTCAGTCCTGGTTTTTCATTCCCTTTCTTAAGCTGAGAAAACCATTTGAAACTCAGCCCTTCCCATTGTATTTCTGTATCTGAATGTCAAAAAATTGGACATGCAATTTCCCAACTGGTTTCTTATTGCATTAGACAATGCTGTGTTACCTTACTCAATTGAACAGTGATAGTTTTTACTGTACTTATATTTGCCAATTTTTTGAACATTTGGCAATGTTAGTCTCCAGGTGTTAAGCTCTGCTACATGAAGACCCAAATTTAGTGTATCTATATTAAGGTTCAATCTTTACAATAAATTTTAAAGGATGTTTTCATTAGATTCCAGGGGAAAATCACACGAGTAAGAAGAGATACAAATTTAATAGATGTAAGCTTTGCTTCTCACAAGCTGAAACTGTAAATATACTGGTCACTAACTGGATTCTGCCAGAAGGAAAACTCTTCTGCTTTCAAATTTCTACATAAGAACAACACTGCTCTACAAACTACCTAGCTTGAGGATACCATTGGCTGTATAAAAAAAAATCCCTCTCAAATTTTTTCAGATCTGTTTACATTAATTTTTTTACTCCACCCAAGGGCTAGGATTGTGATTTGAAAGAGAATTATACAAGGTGAATAATTTTCATTTTGAGCTGAATGAAGCACATGATTCTTAAAGTCCTATATTACTTCACATCCTGTGAACTCTTAAAAATAAAAGTTCTAAGTGCATAAAAATAAATCTACTCATTCCCAGAGACAAACAAGCAGTTAACTAGCAGTTAACGAAGCAGTTGACTTTTACCTACAGACACAGGTACACTGACATGATAAACATGACTGCAAAAGATGGGCTATTATAGGCCCAGCTACAAGCGCTGGCACTTTACCTTAGACATCTTGAGTAGGTTCTCTACCTCAGTGTTTTGTGTGTTTGTAGAGTCTTCTCATCCTCCAGAAAGCTGACTCCTGGAGCAGATAGTATTTGAATGAAGGACTCTTCCTTGAAGAATCTGTAATCTCCCTCACAAGAAGTTCTGAGTCAAACATAAAACTAATAGACATTATTCTGCCTGCAGCAGAAATGCAGAGTTCAAACAGATTTGTTGAAATACATTTAAGCATCTTGGTATGATATTTTAGAACATACTAACGCACATGTGTTAGCACAAAACTAGTCAATTAGAGTAAAACATTCTGGATGCTTTATTCCTGTTAACCCAAACATCAACAAGCAATCTCTTCTAGGTTACTGCTAAAATGGCAGTATTCTTAAATTTCCATTTTAAGTACTGAAGGAAAATAATGCTGCCTAAAAATTTAGATTAGAGGACAATCCTAACTAAAGAAGTTAAAAATTAGGAATCTTGTATTTGAAAATATTTTAAGAAATGGTTTTATGTAAAATATGTTACTGGGGAATGCACGTAAACATATCCTTTTTTTCTGACTTTTCAAAAGAAAAACAGTATTCTAAATGGTAAAGTCCCAAACTGTGGTTTTATATTCATGATTAAAACATCTTGAATTTAGCAAAACTTAAAATTTGGTTAGATATAAAGAATTCAAATTTTTTTATGTTATTCATAAGTGAAAATACCTCAGATTCTTTGCAATCCTGGACAATTTTTCCTCTCCCAAAACTTTTCAGAGACACATTTTCAAATGCTGTCCTTTATTTTATTGACCCACAGGATTACTGTGATAATTGTATTTATTCAGCTGTTTAAGATCCTGATATATGTGCCCATATGTATTTATGACTACTGTCTTGAAGGCAGAAAAGCAGCATGTATATCAATCTCCCAGCCCTATGGCACCCAAAGAAAATAGGAGAAGGATTTTCCTTAGGGCTGTCTCCCAGGAGCCCCAGCTGAGTGCAGTCACAGGCAGGGGAGCCCAGGCACTGCAGAGCCAATTGAAGCCAAATGGCCAGAAACAGTGTTACTAACATATAGTGCTAATAGCAAAAAAAAAAAAAAAAAACAACAACAAAAAAAAAAAACACACACAAAACAAAAACCAAAACACACAAAAAAAAAAAACA
>JANHGN010011430.1:53058-60558 GCA_024605025.1 Megaceryle maxima
TCTTCTCCAGGCTGAACAGCCCCAGGGCTCTCAGCCTTTCCTCACCAGAGAGATGTTCCAGCCCCTTCAGCATCCTCATAGCCTCCACTGGGCTCTCTCCAGTATTTCCCTTTCCCTCTTGAACTGGGGAGCCCAGAACTGTAGGTCTAGATTTGTCAGTGCTGCCAGGGGCTGTGGGTGTGGATCTGGGCTTGGTAGGAGCAGTGGTGGGTACGTGCCAGTCTGATGTGGCTTCCTGGTGTCATGAGCAACCTCTCACAAGCCCCTCTCTTCCCAATTCCAACCCTTCTTAAACTCTCATTATAAAAACTATTTCTTCACATGGTCTTAGACTCCCCTCCTCCCTTTCCCCACCACACAGTTTGCTCTTGCACTGAACTTCTGTCTCCTCCTCCCAGATTCCTCCTTCCTCTCTCCATCCCATCTCTTGTTGGCACTCTGTCCCCGTCTCAGTGTAAGAACATTAACTCCTTCCCCGTCGCTGTATCTGTCTGATGTTCTGGTGTTTCCCTTTTTCCCTTTGGGTCCCTCTGCCTCCTGGGTTTCCACTTGCAGCCCTCAGGATTCCCCATTTCCTTTCCCAGCCTCTCCAGTAGCCTTCAAGAGCTCAAAAGTAGCTTTTCCTCCTTCAGCGCTTTTCACCAGACCCCTTTCCATAGTGTGTTTGCTTTTGTGTGTTTTGTTGTTTGGTTTGGTTTTGTTTTCCTTCTCCAAAGTAAGATTTTATTCTTTATCTTTAAAGGGCAGAGCTTCTCCCTGCCCTGTGGAGACCCAGGAGACTCCCTGGCAGGAGGCTCGGTGCTGTTTTGTCAGGGGCTGCCCTCACAGCAGGAATTGCTTTGCCTGTGAACTAGAGCACAGCTTGTGTGGAGGTGCCTCGTGTAGCCTCTCCAGGGGAGCTTTACTCCTTAAATTCTAGGAAGTTTGGGGGCGTATGTGAATTGCAAGTGTTTTTCCCCCAAGGTGGGTAATTTTACTACATCCGAATGGATTTTGACAAGACAAAAGGCTATGTTTTTCCTTGTCAGTCACCTTGAAATGAAATGAATTTCTGGATAGTGCTCTGTAAGGGGGGAAAAATAGGAATTTTTTGACTTGGGCAAACCATCTCTCTCCAAAACTGGATGAGCCATTAGGGCTGAAATGTTCCGTAAACGCTGAGCAGGAAGCAGCATCCAAACTGGACTTGGGCAAGGTTGTGAGCAGCTTCTGGAATGATCTAGGAGATGCCAGGTGACCCTTAGATAGCACTGTCAGTGCTGTGGTGTCCTTGACCGCTGCCAGGATGTTCTCTGTGCTGGGAATTCACCGTGGTGGAGCAAACGTACCGAGACACGACCTCCGTCTGAGCCTCATGTTTCAGGTGGGGTGGGGATTCTTGCAAGAAGTGACGTGGAAACTTGTCCAGGCACGAGGGTGCTTGACAGTGAACTTGATACTTTAGGAAATGGAGAAAGGAGAGATGAAAGAAGGTGGAATGGGAAATGAAAGGTGTTAGAAGGCACTAGGGGAGAATCACAAGGACTTCATGTGCAGCCGCCCTCGTTGCCAATAGTCCTGTGTTGGTTTTGAGCCAGTTTCGGGTGTCTCTTGTGTTGCACACAAAAAGCATTTGCATACTGGTGAAACTTCTGTCCCGTTGCTCGTTAAGAGACATTTCTTCATAAATAACGAACTCTGACTTCGCACCAGTGCCAAACTTGCATAAATGTGCCTGATAGGATGTCCTGTTAAAGTAAGAGAGTGGCATTGGCACCTCTCAAGCCTCCTGTGTGGAACACCATAATTACATCCATGCTCTTGCAGTAGCTGGAACCTTCTCTGCAATACACTTACAATTGCAATACACCATGATTGTCCTCATTCAACTCATTTATGATGGAAATAACCTCACAGAACAAGTCTTTTTATCCTGGGAGCTGAAGTAGCTGCTGTAGCCTGTTGGCAACCCAAGTTTTACGGTGACCGTCTCAGTGAGATGGGTGGTGGGCTGGAATGCCAAGTGTCTTCTGGAATTAGTGTGATTCTTTGCTTTCTGGCCATGGAGGTTTGTTGCATCACTGACCTTCAAGTTGGTTTTGTCTTCTCCAGGGAGAGACACCGGGGAGGGATTGCCCCTGGGTTTCAGGTGGTACATCTGAATTCCGTGACAGTGGACAACCGCCTAGACAATCTGCGCCTGGTTCCTTGGGGGTGGAAACCCAAAGCTGAAGAAGTCTCCAGTAAACAAAGGTATGTCAATATTTGGGCAGGGAGTTGCCATAAAAAAAGAAAAAGAAATCTTAAGCTGTTGTCTCTTTCCTTTAGTGATTTTCATCTTGGCAGAGCCTTTTTTATTTAACCTTGGGCTACTTAGAGATCACATCTTGGCTCCCTCACCTGGGGAGCAGTTAATGCTCACTGTTCATACCCAGAAGGGACCATCTAACACCCTGGTATTACTGTGTAGAGGTCCAGCTGTACCAGATGTGGGCACCTCCTGCAGGTACTGATGTTACTCAAAGCACCTCACGCTCTTGCTGTCGGGATGGCTTCAGTTAATCTGGCATAAGGCAGGTGTGGGCAGTTTTGGTGGGAGACCTGTAGACAAAACGCCCCACGGAACACTTCTGAAACACTTGTAGATGTTGAGAGGTTATTAAACTGCTGTTGAGCAGATGTAGTGAATGGCAGCGACGTTTCAACGATTGAGAGCTCAAGAACCAGAACCAGACTTCAAGCCATTTACACAGAAGTAACTTTGCTTGACATAAATGTTTCTTGACAGATGCTTTTTATATTTTTTTTTTTTTGCATTTAGGCTAAAATAACCCAAAAAATATCTGATATATGCAGAGTATGTGTAGTCAGACTTAACAGGTTAAATACAAGGCTAACCCTACTTAATTAATTTGGAATCAATTTCCCCATATGCTTATTATGAAATTATGGCCCCAATTTGTACTTGTTTGGGTTTTTTTTCCAGGGAACAAAGTCTGTATTGGCTGGCAATCCAACAGCTTCCTACAGACCCTATAGAGGAGCAGTTTCCTGTACTGAATGTAACACGCTATTACAACGCTAACGGGGATGTCGTGGAGGAGGAGGAGAACTCGTGCACATACTATGAATGTCACTACCCCCCATGCACAATGATTGAGAAGCAGGTGTGTTCCCAAGAGCTGAGAGTGAGCCACTCCACCCATTTGTTTCTTAAAATGTAAAGCTTTCCACGGGCCATTCGGTCACTGAAAGTGATAATTCTGTTTAACTCAAGTTTTCTTTGGCATGAATCTTCAGTTTCTATGATAATTTTCTCTCTGAGGGAATGTAGTTTTGAGTTGGGAATAGTAAATGGCCTGCTGGGTTACTGGGAGGAGTGTGGTTTCTGCTGAGTGTACGAAAGGACAGGTGGAAATATCCCTCTGGGGACCCAGAGCTGGAATGAGCAGGCGGCTGCGTAAGACAGGAGAAACTGTTGTAAGAGGTTTGGAGTGGTGGTGGAATCAAAAAATAACTTGCTTAGCCTTTCATGAGAAGAAGGTGAATTTGAGTGGCACTTATTCAGGGCAGAGCTGGGAGGAGAGTTAGTTCTAGTTCTCTGCTGTAGGTAGATGAAAGACAGCAGCGTACAGAGCCAGAGGGTGAGATGTCCAGGGGCTGTGCCTCTGGCAGACCGGTGTCCTTGTCTTTGACCAAGTAGGGCTTTTCTTGGGATAAATGCTGAGTAGTGTGTTCCACTTTTTTTTTTTTCCTTTGGGGGAGGGAATGTTCAAGTGTAAAAAGGGTCTGAAATGTCCTCTACTGAAAAGAGAGTGAGCTTTGCCTTTTATTTGGGTCTGCATACGAAAGCTTCCTGGATACCTGCAAGCTTGGAAATGGCTGAGCTTGTGCAGCCCTACTAATTGTTTCTGAATTCAAGGTGTTTGTAGGTGAAAATGGAACTTGACAAAACAGTAGCGTTGTAAGAACCAATACAAAGCTCTCAAATATTTTCTCTATTAAGTGCACTCTACAAGAGCAACTTCAAAAACCCAGCAGAAGGTTATCAGCCACTTTGAAACCTTCTGATGCTCATGGTGGGATGTTGATATCTTTTACACTTATCAGCAAAGATAACAATAAAGACTCGATTGATGAAATGTCCTTGGGAGATGCTGTTGAGTGCTCCTATGCTCACTAACCCTGTCCTGTGTTCTTCCTAGTTACGTGAATTCAACATCTGTGGCCGCTGCCAGGTAGCGAGGTACTGTGGGTCACAGTGCCAGCAGAAAGACTGGCCTGCTCACAAGAAACACTGTCGGGAGAAGAAACGGACCTTCCAGCAAGAGCTCGGACCAGAACGATGACCGGGTGGCACAGGCCTCTTAGCAGCAGGATTCCCCCTCAAAGGCATTGGACTCTTGCTTTTGCACAGTAATGACAGGCTGCTTATTGAAGCCAGAGGCACTGAAGAAGAAAAAACCCTGTGATGCTTGAGCAGAATGGCTGACTGGACTAAGCCAGCGCTGACTGGTGCTGTGGAAAGGGATTGGGTCTACCCTTCCAGTATTATATTCTCAAGCAAAAAAGACTACTGTGGAGGCTCCAGGCAGGAAGCTTCTCATTATTTATATGTTAATACGTTTGTAAACTCATGTACAGTTTTTGTTAGAAATTCTTGATAGGACTCATTAACTGTAATGTTCGGATGAGAACACGTTGTTGGCTTAAAAATTGAAAAAAAAACCAAAACACACAAAAAAAAAAACCAAACAAACAACAACAAAAAAACCTGCTACATTTTTTAATGAGTTTGTTTTACAAAGGAGGCTGACTCCAACAAGGAGAGTGGTAAGCTCCTTAGGAATGCAAAGAGGAGGTGAGCAAAGGAAGTTTTGCACACCAAGTAAGCAGCTGGAAAGAGGTACACACCCACAACACACATAATAGTTTACGATCAGAATCAAGCTTTTGATTCCAACAGAAAGGTGGGGGGATTATTAAAAATGTTTAATTTTTGTGACTACCTCCTCTGTTAAAATGTTAGACCTTTTGTTTCACATTCATTATGGAACAAGAGACTAAGCTTTTAAAATACTCCTTTGTCACCAAGACCTATAAGATAAACAGCTGCCCTACTCCTTCTGTATTATGGCAAAAGAAAATAAAAAAATCTCATTTTATTATACTAGAAAGGTGAACTTGTTGAAGTAATTTTAAGCTATGATTTGGGAGCATCTATGTTTGATATTCCTCTTGGCCACCTCTTCCTCACTGGCCCCAATTCCATTTTCTTTAATCAGATCAGAAGCAGAAGTCATACGGATTGAACTCATAGTTCCCCTGACAACTATAAAATTTTAGTTATATTCACAGAATAAATTCCAAAATAAAAGATATACCATCAGGAAGGTAAAAGCCATGGTTCCCATGTGCATGCCATCTACTAGATTCTCTTCATGGTTGCACCAATACCCCTGAGTAAGAGGCTGGCATTTCTGGTGCTATGTTATCCCAGTGTGCCACAAGAGGCTCTTAACCACAAGGGTGCTTTAACGACTACTGTTAGTGGAACTGCAAAGTGTCAGAAACTGTGAAAAAGTTTTTTTATTTGGTTTTGAGGAAGACAAGCAAAAAAACCCAAACAAAACCTAAACAAACCCAAACCCCAAAACTTTACTCCAGACAAATCTTTAGTTATTCTTACAATGTATAACAGGGCCCAGTCTGAACTCATATCTCAATAGATTACAATCCACATCATCTTGCATTTGGCAAAAGTGCCAATTCCTCAAAGCTACAAAGAACAATATATACTTAAGTCCATACTCACCTCAATCAATCTGTGTCTGCGCATTCTGTGGGGGATTTAGAGGATGCATAGGTCATTGTATCAGAGAACTGAAGAGACATATTACAGTACATTATGCTGGGCTTCACCTGGACTGGACACACATGAAAGAGAATTCAGCTGCCACAGCTCCCTTTGTATATCCATTTTTCAAATTCTGAAAACAAGCTAAAAGGAAGAAAAGCGACTCAACTTTTTTAAGCCCATAAAAACTACTGGATAAAGATACTATCACAGTTTGAATCAAGTTAAACAATATTATCATCAAATTACAGATATTGTAAAACTGTATTTTCTAAATACAATGTTTCCATGTTCATTGAATATTTGTTTCCAAAAGCTACATTAATTGCATTACAGTGATTTAATGAAATGCCTTGTTAAATTGTTAGAAGAATAGGTAATATCCATATAAAAAGAACAGAACAAAATATGGCAACTGGCAAGGTATTAAGTAAAAAGCTTACTGTTAGGTATTTTCTATTGAATTTGTATAAATGACTCAAGTAGATGTAAAATACAAATGAGAAAAAAATATCCCATAACAAAGAAAAAATTATACAGTAGGATTTATCACCCATTCAGGTTTGCATTTCAACAAAACAGCCTATCTTGGTTTTGTGTGGAATCAGTTTGAATTAAGAAGTTATATATCTACTAAGTAGGTATTAGATGCAGTACTGTATTGAAGAGCACCTTATTTTTCTAAGGATTTAAGCAGTCATCATCCTTCCATACTAGACCATTGCCCCATGTGAGCATGTGATGTTCCTACCTCAGTCAAAACTCACTGACCTCTGTAGGAGTTTGACTTCAAGATATGGTCCAAGGTCTAGATGTTGATTCTCAGAAGCTCTGAAAGCTATCAGCCCAAATTACTTCTATGAGAAATGCAGACAAAAAGCTCCTCATACACTCAGGGAGCAGAGCAAAGATGAAGTTGTTCAAAGTAAACCCCATCTTATTAGAAGTATGAAAGTGTCTGGAGGTAAATTTCAAAAAGCAATTGGGTGCTTGCTCTCTGAATTTAAAATACCTTCTCCTCCAGGAAGCTTATCCTGTGGATGTGTCATGCACTTTTCCACAGATATAAACTATTTTAATTTTCATTTTTTCAAGCTGATAAACCAGAAAGCTGGTGGGTTTAGCTGGAATGCTATACTTACATTAATGGAGGTAAAGAGTCAGATACTTCTTTGAGGAAATGGGTTTGTGAGAAGGTGAGCAGCCATGGTGGAAGAACTCAGAAAATTCTGGCTTAATTCTCTCAGCATTTCACATTACTAGTTCAGAAGAAATGGCATCGCTTGTATACACGTATTTAATATTGTTTCAGTAATTACAATAAACAGAGCAAGCTTTGTCCTAGATTACTTTGTTGAGTAATGTCATGAGCTACACCTTTAGCCACATGGTGAATGGGTTTCCACTGGACAGCAGTAGCTGGAGCAAAGGCTCTCTGTTTCACTCACTTTCTGTGTAAGACCTCAGCGTCCTTAATATGCTTATTTTGTTGTGGGATTTTTTTTTTTTTTAATTTCACCTACTACCCTATTAGCTGCCTCCACACATTTTAACTTGTCTTTTTATTGTGAAGCAGTTTTGTGTGAATTTAATTTTGACAATATTTGTACTGTATCTACCACCAAGCCAGAGGAAAGCCTTTGTTCGATGTAGCTGAGGCTGAA
>JANHGN010011430.1:65558-67698 GCA_024605025.1 Megaceryle maxima
AAAGAGCTCCTGCTCCCACAGAGCAGCAAAAGGCACAGCACTGCAAATGCTGACTTCTCTGAGCCTTAAACAAAACTGCATCTAACACAGAAATCAGATCTTAAAAAAAAAAAAAAGAAGTAGACTTTCCACATTTCCACCAAATTGATTTCTACTTGTCCCAACAATACTGCTTTCCAATTAGGGTGGAAAACTATTTTATTCTACTAAGGAATGCTGTTATCACTAGAGTTTGAAACAACTCATTAGTTCCTAAAATCCCTCTCTGTACCATGACTAAAGTTTTACCTTTTGAACTTCAACAGCTCTATGACAAATGCACCCTCACTAAAGACAAACAACAGCACCAACTACAGCAAAGCATGAGCCAGTTGCAAGGTATAGGTGCCTGGACCCTCTCCCAGGAGTCCAAGACATCACAGGAAAAGCAGCTTCTCCATTTCACACATCAGGAAGACCTCTCCTTCCCCAGTGCCAGTCCATCCTGTTCTCTCCCCATCAGCACCACTGTAAATTAAACACTTAAGACACCGCATGATATTTTTATCCTGTGTATGAAACTACACACAGTAATTAAACCCCATGTATGTTATAATAGAAATGATTATGTACAATCTAGTGCAGTCATCTTGAAGAGACTGGTTTTGTCCTGTAGATACTTTAAAGACACAAAAATGCTTGAGCAGCACTTCTCAAGGTATGATGCAAACCAGCTTTGCCAGAGAGAATGTCACTTGAAATGGTGGATATGTCAATGGAATCAGAGAATCTGCTTAAAACAAACAGTATGCAAGTTCAGATTTTTCTTGGCTATCTTCTAACAACAACATCAACAAAGTAAAATTAAAAAATATAAGGAAATGTTATCAAACTCAACAAAATAACAGCAGAGATAACATAGCAAGAAATGGTCAAACCCCATTTCCTTACCTTGTGACTATTTAAAAGCAAGATTGCTGTGCAACTAATTTTACGTAAGGACTAGTTGCTCCTGCGTTCACAATAAAACCACGCCAGCGTTTTATGTGAATTCCTCAGTGCTGGGCACAGGCCGCCTGCCTGGCCGGGGGCCCTGGCGTCCCCCACACCGAGCTGGCCGGGGTTTTGCCTCCAGCTCTGCTGTTCAAGAGCAGGAAGCCTTGAGGTACCGAAAAGGGAATGAGACACCAGGGTTTGCATTTATAGGGTAAATTAAAAAAGCAACAATAAAGAAACCCCCGAACAAATAAAATCCTGCAAATTACGAATACTTGTGTATCCCAAAGCTTATCCTATTTCACCACGAATTTGAAATGAAAGCTGCATTTCTTCTGAACCACAGTTTAATTTATTATTTGCCAGCTGCCTTATAGCTGGAGGAAAACAACGGCAGGATAGTCACTTCAGCCCTCAAACTAGGAGACGCTCTTGGTGTACTGTATGCATTTCTGATAACAATCACAAGTCCAGCATCTTTCCTATGCAAATGACTGCAGACTGAAAAACTCATCAATAGGTGCTATAGTCTGCAAATAGTTTCAGTGTCGACTTGGCAACTGTGACTCATGCTGTCGAACAAGTGAAAAGAAAACCACAGTCAGCAGCTATTCAGCAGCAAATCATTAATTAATTACATTTTAATGAACCTTAAGCAGCTACTGCGGGAGCCTTCAGAAGTTTATCAAAAATGAAGAATTGCCTTGTGTAAATCTTAAGCTGACTGAAAAAATCCAGAGAGCCTGAGGGTAACAATCCTATGTAATTTCCATATATCTACTAAAACTTTATAGCTTTAGTAATGTTATTATATTAGCATTTCACTCCAGAACAAATTCATCGCTATGATTCCCAATATTAACACCTGTTTGACACCTTAAGGCTGTACATGTGTCTAATTCTTCCTTCCGTGTTGTTGTAGCTGTTGATATCTCTAAAAAAAAGACCAAACAAACAAAAAAACCAACCAAACAAAAAAACCCTCTCAAATTTTAAAGCTAAAATGTCAAATTTTAAAGAAAACAAAATATTACAAAAAATATTTCTGTAGCCATCATTCTATCTTAGTAGCGATTTTTCCAGACAGCATATTTCAATGTGGTGCCCAGTTGCTCCCAGTAGGGACTGGGCGGCTCTGCTGGTGCCCAGCTGCTCCCAGTAGGGA
>JANHGN010011431.1:0-14394 GCA_024605025.1 Megaceryle maxima
GCGACGGCGCAGGAGGAGGGGGAGGGGGGGGCGGGGGCGGGGGGGGGGGGGGGGTGGGGGGGGCCGCCAGCCGCCGAGCAGCGCCCGGAGCGAAGCGCACGGCTCGGGCACGTACAGAGCAGGTCTGAGAAACGTCTCCCCGAGCCGTCTCCGACACTCTGCCTGTCAAAGTTGTTTGGAAATGCTGCTGCTGACACAGTGACACGGGCAAACAAACCATCACATCGTATCTCCCCTGACGTGGTAAGTGGGAAGGAGTGCATAAACAGCCTGTGGTACCTTCCCCGCATTCGCAGCTTGGTGGAGATGAGGACATCGCAGAAGATGCCCCGGCTGGTGTGCTATCCCCTCATCCTCCAACAGCCCTTTCCCGGGAAGAAAACACCGATTCCTGCTGAAGGCACTGCCCGTACCTCATTAGTGTCACTGACCCATCTGCACAGGTTGAGGATGCGCTCTGTCTATTTATTAAGCACGATCTGCTGTCATCCCCAGCGAAAACCAGTCAGGGATTTTTTAACAAGAATTTCTAACTCGTTTTCTTTTACGGGAACCATTAGAGAAGCTCTCCATCACTGCAAGCAGTAATGACTATTGCCTTTTCTTCCCACTGCGATACTGAAGAGGCTTAGAATCCAAGTGTATGGGAAAAGCAGGAATACCAAAAAAAAAAAAAAAATTTACAAACCCTTCTATCAGGAATTCACGCCTTTTGTAATCTATTTATAGGGAAATCCCGTGAAGGGTCACGTTTTCATCTAAGTGAATGAATGACAGATATATGTACAGAAAAGGCATGAAGAAAAACACAGGGTTTCAGACAAAATGCACATCTGTCTTCCTGTTACCAAGTTATCAAAACACCCCCCAAATCTTTGAAAAATGACAAGGTATTTGCCATCATTTACGCCAGCATTTTATTTTACTTTCTCCACTGAAAACGTCGCCCGACTGTGAAAGTCCCTCCCTCCCTAGAAGCCATGTCACCCCCTGGCAGGCAGGCTGGGAACCCACCGACCAGCTCCTCAGAGCGCTCTCGGCCGGGTCCCCGAGCCACGGGCCGCCCCTGGGTGCCGGAGGGGACTGGCTGCTGCTGCACCTCACACCGAGACCTGAGGGCACTGACTCTGCTCTGATGTTCCCTATCCAAAGGTACTCAACACAGTGAAAAAGACTCAGGATGTTTTTAATGAGTTTTGAATCAAAGGCTTAGGCAGAGTACAGCTTTCGGTGTCACCATGCAAGTTATCTCGCAGACAGACAAGACTGGTGAAAACTAAGGGTCTTGCCACAGCTGAATAATTTTTAACTCCAGCGCCATCAGAAATGAGTTGGTTTTGTTGAGAGCAAGTGACAAACTTTGTAACAGTGGAAGAGAAAAAACACCTAGAACTCGGCATGAATTGTATACTTTTGAGAGCAGCCCTCATGTAAAGAGCACAGTACTATTGTGATTATCACTAAACAGTAAATTGCAATCACTTTGACATTGTCAGGAACTGGATGAAATATGGCCCAAACACAAGAATGACAGCTGTCTTTTCAAAGGCATTGGTTATATTTATAAAACAGCAGAGATGGGGCAAAGCCGAGGTCAGCTTTTTCCCCAGTCAGCAGACATACCTTAAATAAAATTTGCCTTGTCCTTATCAGGATTTTTAAAAATATCAGCTGACACTTTTTAATTACAAAAATAAAATAAAAAAAAAAAATCACAAATCTCTTACAACTTTTTATGTATCAGAAAAAGAATCACAATGGTAGTCGTGGCGCTAGGTATTATTCTGACTGCAACAGCACTCCCTTTTGACTCTCTAATCCACACAGAAGCCGTATTTTTACAGCTGTGCAAGGTACTGTACACTGAAGGATGATCCCTACCCTACAAGCTTTTATCAAGCTCTTAAAGAATACATATTCAAAGAGAAGCCAGGCTGCCCATAACTGTGCTCAGAGATCATGTCCCTCGGTCTCTTCTGTTGCCAACAAGGATTGAACGCAAACTTATCTCACCTAAGATGAAATGCAGATTTTTCACATCAAAATACTACAGGTTTGATTGCTAACAGCTAATTATCAATTTTCAACTAGAGAGGTACTAATCATTTTCTTTCAGCGTCAACATTCTTCCAAGGTTTTCTTCCACCTCCCCATAATAAGTGTATACCCTAAAACTAGTATCAGTGGTTTCACTTGGACATAGGCAAACAAGTCTTAGGAGGGGACGGTACTTTCAAGCTGTAAGTTTTGTCTTCACAATGCGTAGACCACTAGGGCACTGTTCTGACCAAATCTTGAGGTGTTTGGGGTTTTTTTTCCTTTAAGAAATGACACTTCTTCAAAGACATTTTTGCATTCTGAACTTTTCCCTTACTTTGTCCGGATGGTGGGTTTTAACATTCCTTGACAGAAAGGAAGACAGAAGAAAAGAGAGGCTGCTCTTGCAGAAACACAAGCAATACAAGTTGCTCTACTAAGTATATTCTCTTATATTACAATTTACCGTCTGCTCAATCCCTAATTATATTTATTTCACAACTTCACAAACAGAAAGATGAAAAGGCTTTGAAACAATCTTATTTTTTCCTAAAGAATTTTGAATTTGTTGGCAAAGACTGCTCCTGTATTCCACAGCCACATGCAGTGATGAAGTGATCCCCGGCTTCAAACTGATGTATAAAACAAGCACAACATGCTTGTTTTCATGAAAGTGTGTATATGCTGTACCTGACCTTTCACTTCAACCATTTCTCTCATCTAGTCATTTTTAAAGTGACTCACTGTTGGTCAAAACTGCCTCTCATGGCAACACTGAAAAAGGCAGCAACCTCTGCAAGCAACTCCGACACTGCTCCTACTGGTACATTACAGCCAGATCACTCCTGATCCTTAACAAATGATGTCAGAGCCAATCCTAAGCATCCACTAAAAACACAGACGCTGAACTGCCATTCTTTTCCAGGAGCTCCTACAGATGTCAAAAGTTCAGCTCTTAGTAAAGTAGAAATAGGAAGGAAAAAGGGACAAAACAATCACTAGAAATAAGCGCCCCTGTAAAGCCAGTTTAACCAATAATATGGTGATTGCCTGAACATAAAACAGTAATGACAATAAATAAAACGCCTACCATAATATTGAATTACCACTTAATTTGATCTACTGTTTAATTTTCTCAAAACCTCTAACACTATACAATTTCTGATAAAAATAATTTCACCTTCATGTTTTTCCTCAATCTGGACAGCCCTATACAGATATTACTACCCTTTGGTCACTAACTGCAAGACAGATGGCAATTAATACTGAAGAGCAAAATCTGGAGGGAGAGAGCAGACAGTAAGAACCCGATGAATGCTCATGACAATGTACCACATTGTTCATTTTCACGTGCATTTGTTGACAAAGTAAGCTTTACTACAATCCATACAAGAAATGAGAAGTGTCCTAGGAGTTGCATGGGTCACATCGACCTTACACTGAACTAGGGCGCCAGTCCCACTGGGACTGGTGGAATCTACCTGTTGTAATCGATTCAATTTGATCCACGTGTAAAGGTCTGACACTTAATGCAATGAAGTGTTAAGTAGGAACTTGACCACAGCAAAGGAAGTGTATGTATAATTTGTACTTACATAACAAGCATTTGCCAAAGACTTTCAATTCACTTACAAGTAAAATACCTGCCACCTTCTGTAGTACCTGTTACTATGGTCATTGTGTCAGATTGGAAGACTCTAACACAATGAAGTTCCATCACTCTCTGCACGCTAGAAAGCATGAAATTTCACTTCTATGCAGAAGGGCCAGCCCAAAGACTAACAGCTCTCCTTAAAACCCCCATAAATCCTTTAAGTAGGACTTAAATTACAAGCTATACAGGATTAAGGAGGTGGACAGGTCTTATACTAGTCCTTTGGTACTGGAGTGAAGTTTAACCACATGAATCTGTAAAAGAGTCTAAAAATAAAATTGAAAAAATAACCCCCAAATCAGTGAATCTCACATTCAAGTTTAACTATTATTATGTGGCACTGAAAAAGAAAAAAAAAAAAAAAAAGAAAAGGTAAGGTTGAGGGTTTCTTTGGGGGATTCCAGTGCTCATGCTGTTCATAAAGCACAGGAGTTTGCAGTTCAACCAGCCACCCTGCATTAGGTGTTCTGCTGCATTTTTGGTCTATATGCATCACTCGATCATTCTGTTAATAAAAAACTAAATTTAGAAAGAAAGTAGCATAGTACAGTCCATTCTCTGAAAGCATTTGTGGCATGCACGCACAACCTTGTATGGTTTATATTCTGCTCTAAGTGCATTTGACTAACAGGATCACTGCTGTCAAAGCCCTCCTTGATCTGTCTACTTCAGTCTTCTTCCATAACTCAAATAAATTTTAAAAATAAAAGTCTGTCCCTAATTCCCTCCAGTGTATGTGACCATGGTTTCTTAAATTCGACTCCTGAGATTTAGACTCTTGTGATACATTCTTGAGTCAGACTTTATTTTAAATAATCGATCCCCATTTCAACTTTGAGACTACACAGACGTGGTTCTGTAGTGCCAGCTACATCAGGATTCTAGTCCCTGACTGGAGTCCTGGATAATTTTGTTGCTGGTGGATGCAACAGCAGAAAGAGCTCTGGGTGAAATACTCAAGATAGTCTGCTGACAGGGGAAGGAAGGGCTGGTTTTCTTTTTTGTCTAATGATATTCAGCGACTGACATATATCCTATATTCCCTCTGTGAAGCTATGTAAGGTTCTTGAATAGGCTCTTGATTGTTCTAATTTGATACCCAATTCTTCTACCAAACACAAAGTTAACTGGCTACATTCATTCACTGTAGGAAATGCAAAGCATACTATTTTTCTTTGTTGTTTTGAATTCACACAAAAACTTTGTGAATTAGAGATAAGATACTGTGAACTTAAATACTAAGCTCTTGACCCAAATGTAATCGAAGGCAAATACAAAAGTTGCTTCATCAACAGCTTTATCACTGGAATGGTACTCAGTGGCTTTTCCTCATTTGTCTAACAAACAGAATTGTTCCAACAAACAGAAAACTCAGTTGTTCTTCACCTCACCCTTCACTACTGTCTTATAGACTGGCTATAAAACATCCGTGCAAATAAACAGCTGCCACTGGAAAAAGAACTTGGGAGAGCCACAGGATGTCTCATTCTGATGTACCACCTGAGAGATTTTGAGCAGTCATGGTTATGGCTAAATAACAGACAAGACAAAAGCACACACTGAAGCAGGGATGCGGGTTATTCTAAATCCCTAAGTGGCTGCTGCAGATACTATAGATAAGAAGTTATGCCACAGAAATTATGTTTCTCAGAGGGGTATCCCATAGGTAAACAGCAGTAATTTAGAACTGACTCCTAGTGTCTTCCTCAGTTAAGCATTTCAAGGTCAGTACTGAAGAGAAACTTAAAGGAACTGTTTGATACTGGGCAGGATGTTCTACTGTTAGGTAGAACGCTGGGTAACCCAGTACTGCCAGAAATGCTGGTATTTAGGTTTAGCAGAAGAAAGTATTTATTTATTTTTTTGTGATACGTGTCAGAGTTTCAGTGGAAAACTACCATGAAAGAAAAAGAGTTGTGCCTATCTTATCTAGTAATGTAGCACACAGCCCCTGTGAGACAGAAGAGTGCTTTCATCCTTACTTTATAGACTCTAGGGGACTAGAGGCTAAAAGGTCAGATGAGAATCACACATCTAGAAACTGCAAAACTACGCCTAAGAGAGTGTATGCATTGCACCACACTTTCTCTGAAGACTGGCCACTAATTTCACCTTGGCTTCAGCAAAGCTTCTCCCAGGTGTAAAAAGAAGTTATTCTACAATAGAACATTTTCCGAGGTTTTTTGGAAATGTGTTTACAATCGATCTTTTCATAATAAACTGAAAAGAAAGGCAATCCAGATAGTCTGAAAAGTCAGTGATAATAAATTATTAGTTATATTACAAAACAGGACTTTATCCTCAAGGGCTATAATAAAAGGCGCAGCATTTCATGGTTTTCCCTTAAATACAAGAATCAGAAAAAAACCCCAAACCAATCGAACCCAGCAGTGGTTTCCAGAAGAACTCACACGTGCAAACACACTGGTACAAAGATGTCCCTAAGCTCCCTTCTAACAAAGAAGTTAAAGTTGTTTATGTCACCAGGAAATCTAGGTGCGAGGAATTCAGCCTCATCCATACTCTCTTATAATCCTTTGCGAACAGAAGTGCCCTATGCTAAAAAAAAATTTCTACTGTTTGTGATTTCGTTAATGTGCTGCAGGGGGAAAGAAAGCCTTAAAAAACCCCTGGCAGAAACATAAAGCATGAAATGAATGTTTAACCCTGTCTACACGTATTCCTCAGCTTTTGCCTGGACCTTGGCTCTGCGGACAAGAAGTACAAATCTTGCTCCTCCACATAATTTGATAATCACAAGCTTCAGATGTTCAGCTTCTTCTGGTGTCCTTTAATGCTGACGTTTTCTCTAAATTAACGTAAGTGCTTTGTGATCCTCAACTGGTGTCAGGTAGTACAGGATATTCTCCCATCAATGGCTATGCCCGCCATACGATTGCGTTGTATCTAACACATTTCCAACGGTGCTTACAAAACAGAACATCAGTGAAATGCTTTCAACCTCAAGAAAAGCCAGCTGTGTTTAAATAAACAGTAGGAAAACGTCTGGTGAGAGACATGTCATGGAAGCTTATCTCTAGGGTACAACAAAGTTTGAAAGCAAGCCCACTTGATCTGAGCATGAATTTGAAGATGGAAGTGTCACTTCACTATGCACTAGGCAGCAGAAAAGACAAAACCCGAGTTTACGTCGTACTTGCTGTAATTACGGATCCCTCATCATCTGTAGTGCTGCTCAGTGCACGAAACAGCGTAGCTACCTCCATCAGTGGTAACGAGCATTTCAATTAGCAGCTCTATCATGCAGTACGCCTGTAGAGACTGCCACTCCTACGGACTGCGCTGAGACTCACCTATGAGAAAGGGTGGGTTTCATGGAGCTCATAGAGTTCATGGGGGGTTGCATGGGTAGCTTCCCTGGAGGATCGTTCTGTCGGCTTTTCTGGTGGCGAAGCAGCAAGAGCCGTCCCAGCTCCTCACACCACGACGAAAGCAGTGCTGCGCAAACAGAACACACAGAGACAATAAGCGCACAACCGAAGAACCGGCACAGCTGAGTGCAGATGCAAGCTACTGTAACACAAGTCACAATCCGAACAGACAAACCCCAGGAGTGGAAAGCTTGTCCACGAACCACCACTCGCATTATTATCCTATCAAATTGAGTCTGTAATTGCTCTGCACTATCATTACAATGTTTTCACACAAGTTACAAACATTCTGCACAGCCCAGGAGGCACGAGAGAACTTGTCTGAGCTGAGCGCCACAGAGATGAAGAATGGACGAGGCACAGGGACACAGGACAGCTGCTGTGAGTGAAAAAAGACAGGTAAGAATTCATTTCACACTAACAGAAATGTAACAAAAACATACAGAAGGCATCGTTCGCAGAGGTGAACAAAGAACAACAAGATCTCTTTCCTGTCTGGCTATTTTTGTGCAAAAGATTAAATGGAGAGGCATGAAGAGAAACCCACGTGCAGGAATTAATTTCCAAAAACTGCTATCAGCTGTCAGTCTTGAATAGATAAACAGGAGAATATGGCCACACTGACGTATGGATAGAAAATTAGGCACTTAAATCTGTATTTGACCCAGCACAACCCCATAATGTGTATTTTCATTATGTGCCTAATCTTCTGGTCAATGAGGGCAACGCTGTGCTTACAGGAAAATCATGCTTATGAACTATGAAGATGCAGAGATTTCCTAAAGGGAGTGGCAGGCTTTCTGCCCCGCTGAAGACATGGAAGGGGTCATTATTTCTGAAAATGTGGCTGCTCCCTTATGCACTCACACCCAGAGAAGACCAACCCCTGTTACAGAAACCACCTGCTCTGCAGTGAGCACAGCCTGTGGGGCACAGTCTGGCTGCCATGAGCGCACCCAGCCAAGACTCCCCACCAAAGCCTCCAGCAACACCCAACTGAGCCTCAAAGTTGACTGATTCCAGCATCAGAAGTGGCTCTCCTAAGAAGTCACCAAGGTATGACACAGTGAAGACTCTGACTGGAACGAAGTGCAGGCTAATTGCAAAATTCTGCAGTTGGAGAAACGTTCTCAAGTGGAAGCTCTTGGGGTTTTTCCTTCTTTAAAGTATGCTTTAGAAAACCCTCAGAAAATGCTTTGTGTTTAATTTTTAACTAAGTGCTTTCCTGAGGTGTTATGAACTGGACACAAATCAACAGATTGCCCAAGTAGGTGAGAACCAGGAGCCTACTCAAAACCTAAGCTGCCACAGTGGTTTAGAGCAGGAGAGCTCTACACATAATTTTAGGCTTACTGGTTTAAAAGAGACAAGTGCAGAATTCTCTAAAATTGAGGCTTTTATTTTCATTTCTTATTTTTCTAATGGTAGCCTTTTCACCAAATAGCCTAATCACAAGGAGTAGCAAACTATAATTTCAGGGTACACCACCTTCTTTCTCCAGTAGCTACTCAGGTACTGTTAACACATACATAGAACAAATTCCAAAGAGACTAATTCTCAAGTCGTATTTGTAGGGAGAAAGAAAAGGAACCTGCTTGCCGGGAACACTCACAAATATGATTTTTCAGGATGAGAAACAATTGGAATTTCTCAAGTTTAATGGCCACACAAGAAAAGCAGCCCCAGTCAGTCCTGTGAATCAATCACACATTTGGACAAAGGAGAGGTAGTAATTTCACTGCATTTTATCAAGCAGGAGGTCAAGAGTGGTGTTTAGGGAGGCATTTTAAAGCTCTGCTGTGACAAAAAGGGGACACCGCTTCTTTATGTAACTAAATATGGTCACTTGGAAATTGTCAGCCTCACATGCAGCCTACAGAAAGCATTCCCCTGAGCTCTGTGAAATGTTCCAGCAACGAGTGTCAGTCTAAGCTGCTTCTCTATTAGCTAAGGAATCTGTCAACAAGCATTTGATCAAATTATACTCACCTTTTATCCCTGGCGTATCATTACTAATGTGCCAGTGACAAAGGCCCCCCCTCCCCCTTTTCCAGCTGCCTGGAGATACAAATCCCTGCCTCGCAGGGTTTCTTCCCATGCACCACCACCACTTGAGCTCCAAGACACATGAACAAAGTGTTCTGCCGAATGCTAAATGCAGCCATCACAGAGTAATAGTGGATGCTGAGCACTTCCACCGTGGAGTGTAATTACTCCAGCCTCAGATGGAAATTGTCCATCTTAAACGAGGCTCTGATGGGAGGAGGGAGCTGCTCCTTCCGCACACCTCTATATACTTGACAAACAAGATAAAAAGCAACAACTCGATGGGTCTGAGGGCATGAATCTGCAAACAAAAGCCAAATCTGCTTGGAAAAAAAGAGCAGAATATCTCCCGGAAAAGGAACTCACCAGTGAGATAGCTTTGCTTTGGTGAGGTGAAGATAAGAGTAAGATTTTAATGAGTTGTCATTATTATTATTACCGATAGCCAATACACACATTTACAAAGGTGAAATGTAAACTGTCATAGAACAAAGAGGTCCTGAAGATAAGCTGGACTGTTTCATTCTACAAGTTATCTGGAGATGGCTCATGTTTTTAGAAACTAAGAGACTGAAGGTATGAAACTAGTGAATTTACTCATCCCTATCACAGCACTCATTATGGAGAGGTTTAACCTTCCCTCCCCCAGGACATTTCGGCTCATGTACCATGTATAATAATCACTCTCTTCCCTGCGTCGGTGTTTGTGTGTGGAATGAAAACAGTGCTGTTTGTAGCTGCCTTAGGAGCTACCAGTCCCCCTCTAGTCCACTCAGCAGGAGAAAAGAACCCTCTCAAGGAGTCTGCTCTCCTCTGCTGGAAATACTGGGGCAGCCTCCCTTCTCCCCTACCCCATCCACCTCCACTGCTCTGCTCTCCGCTCGGTAAGATGAATATATACCCCACAGACACATCTGGTACAGCTGGCTTCTGGAGAACATCACTTCCTGGGCTATTCAAGCAAGATGAAACAAACTCAAAATGAATTTACAGATTACACTATTCATCTTTAGTGTACTTAGTTACTGCTTTTTATGCTGACAGTATTAGGCGCATCTCAACTCATTTACACTCAAAGCACGAGAAATTCAGTATCATACTATAATGAACAGATAAAGCAGCAAGCACAAAGGACAGCTACAGATGGTGCCAACAGTCAGTCTCTCCCTCTCATCGCACAGCCAAGCAGCTGCTTTTTCTCCCCCTTCTGCCCCTCCTCCTTGTACAACAGGAGCACAGATTTTGCAGATGGACCATCCACACCGTCTCTCGCAGCCTCTTGCTGCGGCAATTTAATGATCAGATTTAAATCGTCTCCTTGTGCTGCATTGCTACAATGCCCCTTGCATATAATGATGTGGCTTTCCTGCTTCAGTTGAAGTCAACTGTTGCAAGGGGGGGGGGAAATTCTTCTGTGTGCACCCCCCAGCCCCCTGTCCACAGCCAGGTGTAAAATACAACCTCGCTGACAGACCAGAATGGATGGTTGCAACTCCTGTTCTGTCACAGAGGGCTCTGCCAGCTCATGCCAAAAGATGCATAATAATGGCAATCAAATGACACGCTGACAGTTTAAGTGTATTCGCACATTTATTTGGCTTAAAGGGACACACTCTGGGATGATTGGTGCAATATCTGACCTACTTTTTTCCATTTGCAAAACCTGTATCATTTTTAATGGGATTGCATTTTACTTTAAGCGTTGATGTATTTTCATCGGAAGAAATCAATACTGATTTCCTAATGATGATGGTGTTAAGAAACCAACAGAAATGAGCAGCCTCAGCTTACACATTTGAGAAATAGAGAAAAGCAGAAAGATTTCAAAATAAGAGAAATTTCTATTACAGGTAGCCCAAGGGGTTTCCCTAAGAAAGCAAGAGAAAAACCCCGTTCAGAGATACTCAGCTTGCTGCTACCCAGTGCCATTTTTGTTTCTCCTTTCTCTGAAGAGCAGCAGACATTGCAGGAGTGTGTCTCTGCACAGGACATGACCGACCTCTCCTTAAAATACTCATAAATACTCCCATACACCCAGAGTTGGCTGCACTTTATGTCCTCCTAGGTGCCTCCAATAGTTTTAGCACTTTCACTGAAAAAAATTCCTAAGACATCACAATGTATCCAGACTGGGATCCTGGGGACAAGGAGAGGGAAGAGGGCTGGAAGGAAAAGATCTCTTTTTTCCTTCAGCCCGAGTCACATTTCAAGCATTTCTCTGCCACCACAGAGCTAAGCCTTGCCTGAAAAAGAAAGGAAGCAATTGTTATTTAATCCCCAGCTTCTAGGAGCCAGGTCTTTAAGAATGTGCCAAATATCACAAGATTTGCAACACAATTATTAAGACCGGCCACATCCCCCAGTACCAATCCTTTCCTTTGAGTGCCCTTTTGTGCTGACAGCTCGCCAGGCAGTAGGGAAACAAAGGCCTGCGCTGCCCACTCCGTGGCACCTTCCCGTCGCTCAGCGCTGCGCGCACCCATCGCCCAGCAGCAGCGGTGCGACCGCTTGGGAAGTGCCAGGCCCTCCTGTCAGGAAAACCAAGGAGCTGGAGCAAGCCACCGATCACGCCCAGGCTGCCCGCACCACTTCTTGACGACAAATAATGCTGGCATACTTGCAACAACTACGCGATGGTTGCTGATGCTGCTGCTCGAAGAACAGTTTATAGCCACGGCATCGAATATGGGTACAGTCCATTACAATCCCTTTTGGGCCAGGGAACAGAAAGGGGAAGGAAAATGGACTGAGTGATCAATGCTACCCCACAGATTCAGGAACGCATTTCGTTAGCTGCGGCCACAGCAGCGCTGCTCACTGCAACCCTGTAAGCCACTGGCTGAAGTCGGCGCGGTGCAAAGTGCCGTAGTAAGCACCTCCGAGTGAATGAGCCAGTGGGCTCCCTAGAAAGCAAAATACAGAGAAGCACGGTGCTAATCTATTTACCTATTATGATACCCTAGTATTAGTTACAGCTTATCACCTCAGTAAATCGCTGCCTCTTGTTAGGGAACGTGCTTAAAGGTGCAGCAAACTGTTATTTACAGGCAGACACTATATTTACAGCCACAAAGACAGGTGAGGAGGGGATAGGACAATAGCTTAGTAATTTCCATGCCTTCTGCTTCCCGGGAGACTGCTGGAGGAGCACAATAGGATTACTGCTTTCTCGCTGCAGTTAAGCTGCAGTACATAGTCCAATGGCAGGCTGGCAGACCCACATTTCTTACTCATTGCAATGAAAATATTAGGAGGGGAAAAAAAAAGAAAGAAAAAAAAGAAAAAAAGAGGAGTTTGATTTGGAGAACTATCTGTTCAGCACCATCTCGCTAGTTTGGTTCTGCGTCTCAGAAGGGAATGCATTTGGCTGAAAATATATATTAACAGCTTAAGTAAGAAAATACAGCAATTTTTTCACAGATCGTATCCATGAATTTTCTATTGCTCTTAGAAAGAAATTCCTATTTTTTACATGGAGTATTCCAGGTAAGTGGAATACAGAGCTATCAAGGGCTTTCTATCCTCTTCTGTATTGAGTGCAATCTAAATACAGTTTTTATAAATGATTCAGTGAGATAATTTGGTGGGGTAGGAAGGGAAACAGCAGAGGGGAGGAGAGGAGTGGAAATCTCTATTGTCTTAGTTATTTAAGAACATTTTTCTTTTTACACAGAAATACTGAGACTATATACTGCTTAGAATAATACATCAAAAATGTTAACTACCTAACACTCAGTATGCCGTAGTATTAGAAAAAAATAACTTCGATTGCATTAAAAGGATGGAATCTTCACCCACGATTTTGGAAGCAGTAAATCAGGTCTTTTTCCTCATGTTTCAAAGACCATTTTACTTTTAAAGAGCTGGGAAATGGAGAAAGAGGGAGAAACTGGTTATCCCAAGCTATTTCAAGGGTTGATTTTCCCACAGCTCCCCTCCTCACACACGCCAGCAGAGCCTGGCAATGGCTGGCTAACCCACTGGACAGTCAATCAGGGCAGGGAAGCAAGGCCACAAAGGAAAAAGGACATAACTATCCATCAGGAGAGATTCGGAGCACGCGTGTTTGCCCTTTCTCTTCAGTTCTTTCACGGCACCGCTACGTGTCCTAACCCTGCGACAGATGAGCCCTACCCCTGTCATTACACAAGCTTCTGCTCTATATCTGCCTCAATGCTGAGAGCACAAAAGGAGTATATAGAACGCCAATTACAAAGCAGGAGTAGTTATTTCTCAGCAGCCTGGCTGTTCAACATGGGCTCGCAGCAGTTCCCGGGGACTCCACACCACTCCTCCCAGGCCTGTGTCTCTGGCTCTCGGCAGATGCTGATTCCACAGGCGAGGCCAAGGGCACAGAGCCAGTGCTTGCTCCCACATCTTTGCTCCCACCTCACCTCAGGAGGCTTATGCCTCAGATGACTGCTTTTTTGGAGCAGCTGAGGACTGTACTTGCTGTTCTCCATCAGGCAAAATTAGCAATGTTACCTTAAACAGTCCAAGTAAACAAAACTGGCTGATGATCTGAAGTTAAAAGCACCAGCACAAACCTGCTCCACTAGTAGAGTAGTGAGGAGAGCAAGTTGCATCTCTGGTAGCACCTCAGAACGCACGCAGGTTTGAGAAGCGCTCGTCCCAGCGACTGCACGGCAAGCTGCACGGAACTGAACTCCCCAGCAGAGCAAAGGGGGCAGCTGGCTCAAACACTGCTTTGGGAGGCAGGAACGGGAATTACAAAGCCAACAGCCACGGTTCAACATTGTGAAACAGAGTACGATACGTGCTTTTACCACTGACACCCAAGTCATGCCCTTTCTTACCAATTCTGCCTTCATTCCTACAGCTACAGCTGTGTCCTGCAGAAATACCCAGCTTTGCCCTGGTAGGATCTACAATGCAGTTAGGTATTGTCATTAAAAAATGCAAACCCATGCAGGTTTGTAGCAAGATAGATAACACAAGGAATGCCTAATTAAACTAAATGTAATATCAAATTAACAGAGGTTGTATTTAATAAGAACCTTACTGCAAACCTGAGAGATATCTAGCATGTACTTCCCAGGCTGCTGCACGAGAGGTACACCATGTACAAGTCTGGTCTTGAATATGGGTCCAGCTTGCCTTGGCAGATCTTCATCTCTTTGCAAATACCTCTCAAGACATACACACACACACTATATATATATATACATATATATATATATGCTTCCCCAAAAGCCTACATGCTGGACACACAGATTTGAATACTGCTAATCCCATGACTTCAGT
>JANHGN010011431.1:14494-25272 GCA_024605025.1 Megaceryle maxima
GACTTCAGTGGAACCAGGATGCCCCAATTTCCTGCCAAAACTTAGCAGAGCATCTTACCAGATTCACTACATGAACTCTGAAGTAATACATTACAAATCATAGCAACAATGGCTCAATCTGGCAAGCACAAAACGCTCTGCATGGATCCAGATCAAATACGTAAGCATCTCATTTAGGCTTAGCTGTACCCACGTTGCTACATCTGAAAACATGCCCCATTATAGAAAGAAGACAAAGCTGGTGAAAGGTCACCAGCAAGTGCATCTTGGATACAGCTTTCCCAAGGAAATGCACTCCAATAGCATCAGGCTGCTTGTTTTCTCACTCATCCCATTGCGGGATTCACTGCTTAGATTTCAAACAACAGCGTCTTTCATTGCTGCTGTATGCTTTTATTTCGTAATGTCAGTTCTAGTCATCAACAGATTGCACACATAATACAGGCATCTGAAAAATGGAAGTGGCTCACTTTAACCCATCTTTGGCTAAATTCAAACTGGTGACCCGTAGGTGAGAGGCTCAGTTTCACTTAATCCATCCTGAGCCCTCTGATTACTACTGTAAACAACTCCCGAGCTAATACTATGACTAAAACATGACAGAAGTGCTACAAAAAGTACCAGAGGCGTTTAACCAGTTTGAACACATTACCCATGCACAATCAGTACAACGATGGGAGTCTGGGAAAGGGAAAAATCTAGTGGCTATCTTCAAAAAAGGAAAAGGAGTAACTGCAGAATTGGAGGTCCGGTTTCTTACTGTGGAAAAAAACCAAACCAAACTATTCAGAAGGACCAAGAGGAAAGTAAAAACTGAGCAACAGCCAAAAGGGGTTTGTCAAGAACAAATCATGCCACACTTCTCTACTTTCTTTACACTAGCAGGCAAGAGACCTTGAGTATAGATTAGTTTGATTTTAGTAAGGCTTTAGTGCTGCTTTATGTGATGTTCTTACAAATAAACAGGGGAACGAAGGTCTAGCTGAACACAACACAAAATGTCTGGAAACTTAAGTTTACTGGACTATTAAAGCAATGGTCAGTAATAGAAACAACCATTACTGGACTTCCTTTTCAGGAGTTTGTTCTGGGTCTGAAATTACTGAATGCTTCATTTATGTATATCCACAGTGCAGAGGGATAAAGGGCTAGAACGTGTTCTGTGTCAGCTCACAGGTGGCACAAGCTGGAAAGAAGCATCAGGGCACTGCAAAAATTTGGTGTTGGAATCATCTTGGAAATCTGGAGAAATGGTCTGAAACTACATCCGATAAGGACAAGTACAAAGCGTGACACTGCATGTTGGGTGAGAACCACCTCCAAAGGCAGGAATTCTTGGAAGCAGGGTGGAAGGCAATAGTCATGCAGAGGCTGAGCCATGCTGTGCTGCCACAGCAAACTCCACCAGCCTCCTCGGCTTGTGTGAGTGGAAGCCAAGTCTGGAAGATGCACAGTTCTCCTGTCTCTCTACCCCACCACACTGTACAGCCACAGAAGGGGAAGTCATCAGAATGATTAGGGAAAAAAGCTATCATAGATACTAATATATATAATATATTATATAATATAACCTGCAGGAGAAGACTGCATGTAGTAGAGCTCTGGCCAGGTTTGGTTTGGTTTTGGTTTCTTTTAGAAGGGGGAACACTGTCAGCACTATTCCAGTTTACTGAGCAACAAAGCCTTACCCACATCCACAGCAGAAACACCAAAATATAAATATACAAAGAGATAGAAAAGACACGGGTTAGTTACATAGGAGCATCCTAATGCTCCTGAATACCCTAAGGGGTAACTTTAGGAACTTCCATGAAAGGAGATGCCGAGGAAGGATCAGATAAACATCCAGTGAGAATGGTATTGGGGATAACTTGGGCAAGAGGGCATGGCATATATGACTTTTTGAAGGCTTTTACAATCAAGTCAATCTATGTCTGTGAACACAGGAATTGCAATCAACAGCATCAGAAAAATATTTAAATCTGGCTTCTATTTATAATTATTCCCAAGAGACAAGATATGTAAAAAATAACATCTCGATTACAGAGTGGGGAGTTCCTGCAGAGAATGCTGAAGTGGCCATCCAGCCACAGGGCTTGCTGGCTAAGTTTTAAAGATGAGAGAAACTGAGAGCAGGTGACGTGCTGAAGGTCACACCATCTGCGACAGACCGAGTCCCAGAATGGAAAGGATCACACACCTTTCTCTCTTTGCAAGGAAAAACCACAACCGCCACATCAAGAGGTTACGGCTCTGTGCACACAGCCTCTGTGCCTGCCAAGGAACAATTTCAAACAACAACTGTAAAACATCTGGAGAGGCTTTTAAGGAGGAAAAAAAAAATATTACGAAAACCACACAACCAAAATTTATAGCAGAAACGTGTTTCCAAAGTTAACACTGCACAGCCAGAACTTCTGAGAAGGACCAGAAGCTATTTTAGGAACTTTTGCTTCTTGGTTCTGCAGTTTCACTCTTTGCTTTAATTTTACATTATTTTTTTTTTTTTTTTTTAATGGGAAAAGAATGTTTTATCAGGTGTCCTCAGATTATTTGTTTTGTTTTTGTACGATTACTGTAATACAACCTTTGCCAACTTCTCGAAGTGTTGAAGGAAAAAGTTGCAAAGTTTTTGAAATTGGGGGTTGGCAGGACCATTTTTCACACCAAACTCTGTACTTGAACAGAACTAATCTGAAAGCACTCTGACCCTATCCTTGCATCTTGTTTTTCATTCTGTAAGAAAAATTAAAACTAGGTATAAAGCAATCTCTGTGTGCTGTACCTGAAAGCACTTAAGGGCATTCATTAGCAAAGAGAAACTCGGTCTACGGGAGTTTTTAAGTTACTTAAATCTGTTTGAACAATAGGGAGCAGACATATGTGTGCATGCACTGCAAGTTCAAAGCACAGATCTTTCCTGTCTCACCACTCAGCTAAAGCCTTAGTTTTCTAACAGAGTCGTTCATTCACTTTTTCCCCTCTGTGTCCCACCCATCCCACAGACCCTGTCATCATGCTGCTCTGCTCCTCTGGTACTGACCACCTTTTCTGGAGAACTAGCTAATTAATTAACATTCAATTAACATACCAAAGTTAAATGCCAAAAAAATTGTTCCCAGGCTGCAATTCCCAGGGAATTGGTAACTAATTTGAGCAAGAGAAGGGCTTCTGTACCCTGAAAGTTCGTTTCTTCTAGCTGTGTCCATTGGACATTTCTCACCTCAAGCGTGGTTGTATTAAAGGAGCAGACTTTGTGAGCCGTGGATGCTCTTGCAAGGCATTCTGATATCCTTTAAGACAAGGTGTACTATGGTTTTTATTTATTACCAGTAAACCAAAACTAGCAAATCATCTCTGCTCTGGTACAAATTAAGGCTGCATAGAGAACTCAAGTTTCTGTAAAATAAGAAACATTCAAATAACTCAGCCCTGATCTTCAGATTATTTTGATTGCAGTTTCATGATCCAGAGTGTTCAGCAGCAATAGTGCCCTCAGGTAGCCTTGTCTGCTGCTGTCTGTGCCCATGCCCTGCTGTGGCTTGCACGCTCCCAGTTGTGCTGAAGCATCTCTTTGCATGACCACCCTGTGAACCTGAACAGGAATCTGATCTGACTGGGTTTTTTTTCTTCTCTCTGCCCCGACATTTATTTGGTTTTGCTTTGTGCTTTTCCCCCAGCTAGCTGCATTCCCTGCTGCGGCTCAGAGCCTGGCCCCCAGCACCAAGGCTCCAGCGCTCTGCAGAGGCAGAAATCAGCCAGCTGCTTCTCTGCACAAGCAGCATCCACAGACACAGCTCCAGTGCACATGGACATGCCTCACTTCCATCAGCAGAGCTACGAGCACCCGGCAGTTTTGAACATGAGATTGTTTTATTAAAAAAAAATCCAAATATGAACATTAGCTTTAGATTGGAAATGGCTGTTTCTTTGTCTTCAGGGGAATGTCGATGGTTTTACACAGGTGGAAACTGGTTATCTATGGAATAGGGGAGAGGTAAAAAAAAAAATGAACATTGCTAATCTCTTTTTACATGCATCTAGGGAAGAAGCCAGTAGAAATCACAGCCCACACTGATTTTTCAATACCTTTCTTTTCTCTGTCTGAAAATAAAAAAATAAATAGGGAAGAGGGAAAGGTTCTTTGCATCCGGCCCCCTCTCCCTGCACACAAGTGCTATAATTTCAGGACTGGAGTGCTAGAAGATAATGCCATCACTGCTCTTGCCATCTATAAATAACAACTGCATTTGGATCCAGCCAAGTCACGTGGAAAAGCTGGCCAGCAATACGTACATGTGTGTGAGCATTTGGAAACCCAAATAATTCTAATAATCTTGCATGAAATAAGATTTAGCTTTCCAAATTTAGCTCTGGTCCATGCACTCTCTGCAGCTCGCAGAGGATGCTTTATTTATTTATTTTTTTCCTTTCCAACGCAGTTCTCGTGTGGAAGCTGCTGACTAGGACGTTAGCGGGGTATTGTGCAAAACCGTATCATGTGCTGCTGCGCAGACAGACCGCTCGGAGAGGCAGACAAGAATCAATTTCTCGTGCAGCTCTGCTAACCCTCCCTCCCCTCTCATTGACATCTTATCTCAGCCACTGAAAAGGCGAATGGGTCCGAGCGAGGCAGCCGTGGGGAGGGGTGGGCGGGTGAGAAAGCGAGACAGACAGCACAGCATGGATGCCACACGCCGGAACAGTTTTCTGATCTTGTGCTGAGCTGCAGCGTGAGTCTTCCCAGCCTCCCGTGAATACTTCAGGCGTAGGACTGGGATGACAGAGAAAATAATACAGTCCTAATGGCACGCGGAGCCAGGTTTTAGCACCAATTTTCTACAGCAAATCTGTTAGAGCAGTGCAAGAGATGATTAAGAAAAACATAATTTGGATGCTTAAACAATCCCGCAGCATTAGCAGCAAACACAAATAGGAAACCATTTCACATGAGTTGTATGAGACTCCTCGGGGCGTTTTCTGGGAAAATGACTAGAATACAACCTGACGTGACCAATACAGCCTACAAAAAAAGTTGTTTATCCAAGACTGTAATACCCACAAGACACTATCAGGGTAAGATTTTCATCTGCAGAAGCTAAAACTGAAGAGAGCATATACTGAGGAGGAGATGAGGAAAGAGAAGGGAGGGCAGTGAGGGACCCAGAGGACTTCTCAAGACTTCAAGCCCCATTATTTCTGCAGAGCTTTTCACAGGGACAGCCTTTCTCTTCCACAGCCTGTAGAAAAGCAGTGGTTTGTATCACTACAGAGCAAACACCCTATCCAAATAGCAACCACATTTATGTTATGTTCCCAGAATGTCTGGATAAGAAGAACCAAAATGGTCATCAGAACACCAAATATTACTGTAAAACACACACTAAGATGCTATCCAAGCAGATGGTAAATAAAATCCTCCATTCTTGGTCACAACCATTTTGGATTAGCTCCTGCTCCTACTGAAGCTGGTGGAAAATACCATAAACAATTTTAGTGGCAGGAAGGCTGAATCTCTTCTGTTACATTTACATGACTTCTACCAATCTGATCTTTTTTTTAATACACCATTTTAAAATTGTACTTTACAAAAGGTAACTTTCTTGTCTATACACTGTGAAATACTTTCATGTTAGTTTAGCAGATGATAATTTTTCATTTTAGTCATGTAAACTAAGAGATTATGTGGGAAAGCGGCTAGCACAGAGGGTCAAAAATGAGAGAAAGGTGAGCAAAAGACAAGACAGTATGTTAAAGAAAGATAAGGTTTCCAAAAGGTTAAAGAGATGTTTTTATTGCCTATAGACTGCCTGGCCACTTACTCTCTTGGGACTATATAAATGGCCTTTCACAAACACATAAGAATTGGCTCCTTCCATAAGGAACTTGAAAGAAATGCAGTAAAAGTTCAAAACCAAGACGGCATGAACAAAAATTTCTCAGGGAAATTAACACAGGAATGTCTTCTGGAAGGAGCTGGTTACTTGAAGGGCTTGAAAGAAGCAAGGAGTTTGCAGCCAAATATTAGGAAAATTCCCCTAGGGGGAATAGACTGAAGTAATTTTGAAAACAGGAGGGTGGAGGAAGAGAGAACCCCCCTCAGGAGCATGAGAGACCCGAGGAACAAGGACCAGATCTGAGGGTGCTGGCTGACATTAATGAGAAGGGAAAATGGGTAATTATGTGGGCTTCAAGAAGGTGTGATTTCCCCATGCCCCCACCCCCCTACTTTTGGTCCTATACTTTGAGAACAAGCTTCTACTACAATTTCTTCCTTCTTAGAGCCCCAATATGTACCTCTCCAGGAAGGAACTACACCCCAAAAGTCAACTTGGCCAAATTCAAATAATATCTTCATGCAATACCCCACCTAAATCTTGTCTATTGCAACAAAAATCAGCCTGCATTAGCAACATGCAGTTTAGCACTATAAAAAATGAGAAATTACAGCATTCTGAAATTCCATGTTTTGAATCGTTCCATTGACACTGGAGAAAAAGCCTTCTCTGGAATTGCTCCTTCTTGTACACTACACACACGTTCTCTTTCTACCTCTTCATTAACACAACCCTCTTGAAAGAAAAAAAAACCAAACCTGGCTGTTGAGAACATCTGTTTAGTTCTCTCTTGGATTTCATGGTGATTGTTAAGATCAATTCAGGAAGACCAATTCTAGTTGCAAAGGCTGTCAAGAAGGGTTAAAAAAAAGGCAGGGGGGAAGGGAGGGAGAGGACGGCAGGCAGTGCAGCTTGACTGTAGTGTTGGCCAAAAAAAAAAAAAAAAAAAGGTAAAAACCCCCATTTTTAAACTTCCCACACAACATAGTTATTCTCCCTCTGTCGTCTGCGTCATATCTGTTCATGTTACTAAGAAAGCCCCACAGAGCCAGTATTGCTAGGGAAGAAAAAAATGTATTTTCAACAAGACTGTTAGCTGATTCCAGCTGCTGCAAAGTCTTTCTTTTCAGAAATGATGAAGGGAGCAGAAAAGACACTGTGAATTTCAGGTTCCAGACACTTTACTTCATGAACCAGGGATATTTGGTGTGGAAAGGAGGTAACAGTAGACACTAGTCTGTTGAGCAAGCATCCTGAAGGATGGCATTGTGTTTGCTTCTAGCTTTACACAGTACTTAACAGGATCAGGCCAAAAATGTTATTGAAATTTCCAGCATGGCCACAAAAATCCAATGGATTAACACTGATACAAAAAAAAAAATAATTAAAGGTAATAAAAAGAATTTCCAAATTGTAAAATGCTTCATTTTGGGGGAAGCAGGACTCAATTCTAAAAACATGCCCATGTGAACTGTCTGTGAGCATTATTTTGTAGCACTATCCCAAGTCAGATGTTTTTCAAATGCAGAGTTGAGCACTGCCATGCCATCAAGACTAAGCAGTCTAAGATATATATGTAAACAAAGCACTTCTTTTATCCGCAAGTCCCTGATAAACAGCAGCTAATCCTCACCTAATCCTGTGAAGAGAACATCATCCCAGTTTCACAAAGAGGGAACCTAAGGCAGTGAACTAATCCTCTGGGGAAAACAGGTTATAATGCCAGAGAGACTAGTAATGCCAGGGTGAGGGACTCAGGCTACTGAATGACAGGTCTATGTGAAAATTTCTGTCCCTTCCGATATGTTTGTGCTGCTGAGACAATCCCCAATCCCTGAGGGACCTTTCAGGTAACTGCTGAAAAAAGGCCAGGAAGGAGAGAATGGGTTTGGACGTCAACACAGAAACAGGATTTTCCCATTGATGGAGCAGGGTCTTGAAAGGAGCGAAGAACTGCTCTGGAGGAAGATCATGCCAGTCATTAAGGACACACATTCATAGCATCCTGAAGAGGAGAGGATCAATGCACTCAACAGGAGATGTTGGGTAAGAGCTCAGGGGCTCTTTTCCTAGCCTGGATACAGACCACTAGACCATGTTAATCTAACAGGAGGCATTACCGCAAGGCAGTTGAAAAAAAGCACAGCTTCACGTCACAGAAAATATAACGGGGACTCGAAAACCTTTTTGTAAATTCTTGCCCAAGCAAATGTGCCACTGAATGCTACAGAATAAATAATAACAATGTAGCAAAGGCAAAAATATCTTCCTTTTTAAGTGGATTTCCAAGTATGTGCACGTGCTGGGAAAGTCCTTGACTCTGCCGCCTGATTGACACCCAGAGCAACGACCGCAGAGAACTCCAGCACCAGTCCAGCAACTTGAGCCAGAACATTAAATAGAGAAAAGAGGGTTCAGAGCTGAAACCTAGGATCAAGCAATCAAAGCTTCAAAGTGAAATAGTCCATTTGGATGTAGTATTTATAAAAGGTAGCAATCTCAAAGCCTTCCTGGAGTACGGACTAAGCCCCTGCTATTACAAACTGGAATAAACTAATAGAGGAGGTATGTTTAAGGAAGCCCTGTAAAGCAAAAATGTATTTTATCCCAGAAAACTCTAGGAATCACAAAGGAAAGCAGAACACAAGGTGGGTAAGCCAACATGAACAGCTTTGTAAGATAAAGGAGACGCGCTGTAAAAGGTATAAAGACTTCATAAGGGAAGGCTGGAGGAATGTTACACCATCTCCAGCAAACATGACCGTAGGTATCACGGTGAAACAACTGACAGCCTTCTGTCGGACAGGTTCTTGGCTAACAAGTTTCTGCAGCTAGGCACTGATTAAAAAAACCAACGAGCAAAATCCACAACCTGGACATCTGTGGACTAAGGTGAGGGAGAAAGAGTAGATACAAAGCACAGTCACCAATTGCAACAGAGCAATTGACAAAGACAGTTGTGAAACTCTTGCAACCGACACTGCTGTGTTCCAGACATTATGGGACTGAAAGTCGTAAGGTCTTTAGTAAAGACCTCTTTTAGGAAAGGTGAGAAACTACAGTGGATCAAATCAATGGTCTCTCGAGTTCAGGGAGCATTTTCATCTGTCCCAGGCAATGGAGACTGTATTCCCAAAGCGCTTGCTTTGCCAAATGCACCACGCAGGGGGCAGAGAAGTCCTGTCCAGTGTTTGGACAGGCAACACCAGCTCAGAAACTTCAGATCGAAAAATAACCTTCCATACACGTAGAAGTAAAACCACAGCAATCTCAATCCTAAAATGCGTGCGATCAAGTTACAATTAATCCCCAATTCTAAACAAACTTTTAAAATATAGGAAACATTTAGGTTTTAGAAAGGATGACCCAGCAGTGTTTCCCTGGGCACCGGGGTTTTTCAAAGTCTATCTCTGCCAATTTGATGATACACTGGAAATTTATTTTATTTTTAATTTTTCAGGAACTTGCATTTGATCAAGATTAAAAGTTGTCTACCTAAGGATCACTACTGTAACTACAGGGAGGCCTGAGTGGCACAGAGATTCATCAGATAAGCGTAACTGAAGGGTGAAAAAAGCAGCATTAAGTTGTAAGGTGAAAGAACTGAAGTATAAATCTGCTCCACTCTTTGGAGCAGAGACTCTCTTCAAACGTGTTTGCACAGTGCTTTGCAAAATGGGCATTCTGATTTAGATATGAGCACTAACTAAATATTAATAACTGATAATGACAAAGGCTTTAAGCTCAATAGAACAGCACATCTGTAACTGGCATCTTTTTAGTGGTGAAAACAATCAGGATCATTAAAAAAAAAAACCTGTCTGGTGAAATATTAAGAGTGATAGCGCCTAACTTTGGTGAAATCACATAGCATTCTAAATTACTATCAGAAATATTACGCTATCATGTGCTGGCTCACAACTCGCACTATAAGGACTCAGGAGTTCTGGGTTTACCTTGTTTAGTTTAAAGCTCCACATTAAGGAATGCTTCAGCTATTAGCAGTAAAGTACACTCAGAACAAGACAGAAAAAAACAGTGACACTGCCTACAAGAAAAAAATTAGTTGCTGTTACTTTGCTTAAGATGTGGTAAACACAACCGCCTTCCGCCAAAGACTGAACAAAAAACAACGTGGAGAAAGAGAAAAACTGAACAGGAGAAAAGGACGGACACAGCAGGTGATGGCACGATTCCCATCCACTGAAAGACCCAGACAGGAACGGGCACAAGAAGTAGGAGAGCGCTGCCTAACCCGCGTGTGGAAACAGCACCCCAGACAGACCTGCAGATCCACTCAGGGGAGAACGGGACAAAAGGGGAGGAAACCTCGAGAGGGAAACGGGGATAGGTGGGCAGTGGAAAGCAAAACACTGTTGTGTTTTATCAGCTCTGCCATTATCCCCCAACACACATGCCATGCCCCAGTGTGAGAACCCCTCATCTACCAAGGACCAGAGAGGAATGAGCCCCAGCAGGCCCTGGCACAAGAGGACATCTGATTCCCACACTGCTAATCCCTACAGCAGGCTGAAAAAAAAATCTTGAGTCAACCCAGGAGTGAAAACAACAGTTCAGGATATTAACTGCCCAACTCCAGGATTTTATTTAATTAGCTCATGTTATTTTTACATGTGTAGAAGTTACCTATGGTGATTTCTTCCTACAAAGACTAATTACATTGGGGATTTTTTACAATGTAAGATTAACCCAAATTTTCAGTTGCAAACAAATTCAAGTCTAACTGGTGATGAATGAACTTGAGAAGATGTATCTATAAAAGGCACAGAAACACTTTGGATATTTGGCCAAAAGCTGATGATACGAGGCTCCCCTCCCCCCCCCCCCCCCCCCCCCCAACAAATACGGGTGTCAGAGACACAGGGGGCGCAACCGAGTATCAAAAAAAAAAACACAACTACACAACGAGATTGTGCGGCA
>JANHGN010011431.1:25282-38994 GCA_024605025.1 Megaceryle maxima
CGGGCTCCCCCCCCCCCCCCCCCCCCATCCTAAGAAGTAGCTGTGGTTCAGAAAGCAGATGGGTCTCATCTAGATTAGAATAAACTAACATTTCAGTAACTGGAAGTTGAGTCAGAACACAGGCGTATTGAGCTAACCCTTATTACTTGGGTAACACCACCAGCCAGGGCTCCAGGCTGCGCGGGACACACGTGAGGGGCTGCGTTCCATTGGGTGCATACTTCTAACCAGCTAACTCAAGGAGTGGACAGGAAACTGATGGAATAAATGGCACCACAAATTTTTTGATCCTTAAAGGAAAACCTGAGATGCTGCTTCACGTTATTCAAACCAATTCCAATATCACTACTGCTATCAAAACAGTTTTGGGTTTTACAGCTTGCTTGTAGCAGAGAAATTAATTATAAAGAATAAAAAAAATCATTCATATGAACACTTAAGCTGGGTATTACTCCACTACTTGCAAATTAGTATTCCATTTTGCAGTTATAGTAAACTAAGATGCATTCAGTTGATATTAGATCAGTTCAACAGTAACAAATTCAAACTGGTCCACCTCAGCAATCCCTCGCTTTCCACATAGTTTCAGGTGGGAAGTATCTCATACTTTTGATAGCAAAACATGCAAATGTCCTGACAAGCACCACAAGACAAGGCATCTACTAGTATAAATAAATGCTGAAAATTTTCTGATGGATATATTACATGTCTGAAATCTAAACTACTGTGGCTAGACACTGATAATATGATGTTATTTCTGCATTCAGTGTGATTCGTAAGAGCTCCCAAAGAGGTCTGGCTTCACTGGTGCTGCCTGGCTATGCCTGCTCAGCTGCTAAGTCAGGCTGGCGCCTGAACACGCTGGTTACCAGTCAAAGCTGGGAGTAGTTCAAACATGGTCAGCCACGAGGAGGTCTTCTGAGATTTTCCTCTTCTAAAGCCAAGGAGGTCCCTTGTGGGTGCTTGCAAACCACAGTTATTCAGCTGCATATCAACTTAGCCAACTCTGGGTAGATTTTTTTTTTCTTTTTCTTTTTTCCTTTTTTTCTATTTTTTTTTTTTTTAATGGCAAAAAACCCCAACTGACAACTTTGCTACTCAAAGACCAGCATCTTGCCAAATGGGAAACAAACTATATAGAGGGAAAAGGTCAACAGAATAGATTTTCTTCCATACATAATGGCCCAGCCCGTTCTCTGAACTACATATATAGTTTCATACATACAGATAGGTATCTCTTTCTCTCTTTTTTCCCCTTCAGATACAAATGACTACTTTGTTAAATTTCAGCCCGAATTGTTAAAACCCAGCAAAAGTATAAGGACCCAAAACCAGTCTCAAGACGGGAACGATGAGCCCTAGCAATCCTGTCTTTATTAGAAATGTACCAGAAATTGAGCTCCAGTGCTGCCACCTGCCCATAGAACACTAATTAAAACAGTGTCCCGACAACCACTTTAAATCCACAAAGCCCGAGCGGTGAAATTCATTTTTCACTGCTGAAACCCTTTTGGTACTACAATACTGATCAGAGCATATGGCATAAAACCTTGACAAAGATTCCTGTCTGGTTATTTATTTTGGTCTGTCCTTGATCAGGTCAGCCTCTTCCTGGCTGCAATTCATTTGAAAACAAAACAAAAAATACCCTACAAAGCACCATACTTCCTGGATACAATTTCCTAATTAATGAAACTCAGCTACTGTCGGATGGGCGTTTTAAGGACTTTATTTCAAAACCCCTTTTCCTCTTCTCTTCACAGAGGTTATGAAATATTATGGTGCATCTCATAATTCACACAGAGTCCTGGGAAGTGTTTTGGTGGTGGTGGCAGTGATGGGACACGTTCTGTTTGTGCCTATAAGCTATCACATACGGTAGTATTCTCACCAATCCTCACCAGCGTGCAAAACCCAACGATTTTCTTAAACAAGTGGAAGTTTAGGAATTCATGATAGTGACAGCAGTGATGTTCTTTGACGTGACAATCTCTGTTTAACTGGAGAAAAGTTCAAAAAGAAAGCCAAACAAAACCAACCTCCCCCTTCAAAGGCTTCTCCTGCCTCATGCGATCACTTTTCCATCAGCCTAGTTCACAGAGACCAGCAACGCTGGACACCTTGAAGGTGTCCCCGCCCACTGCAGCCCAGTACTCACTTGTGCACCAACTACAGATCTTAAAGCACGGCAAGGGAAAGCCACAGAGCCCATCCACTGTCAGGGGGAACCACGTCAGTGTCTCGTGTGAAAGGAGGGATCAAACAGCTGCCCTAAGTCAACGGGCACCTGAATGTGAAAGCTTTGTGCTGGTAGCCTGCTAGTGGTCCTCTCTCAGCACTTGACAAGTGACGCAGAGAAGAGGTGGGACCATATTAAGCACCCAAGTAGGGATCTTAAACTTACAGCTGTTAAAACAAGAATGCAATTTCACAAGCAATTCTAATAGCAGTGCTATCTTGCAGCCTTTCAGTACTCTGCTCCTCCCACCACTCGCTCCGACCTCCATGACCAGAAGAACTTCAGAGACCTACTGACCAAAAAAGATTTTCTTTTTTTCTTTTCTACTTCCGCAAGTGATGCCACTAGAGATACTACTAAAACTACAGCTGAAGAGGGGGTCTCTCTATTTGTAATGAAGTCTATTCTTTAAAAGTTGCCTCAACTTGTTTGGTTGCAATTTTCACTTCTAATTAGTTATTTTAATTATTTTTGTGAGACATCTTTTAAATTTTACAGCTCAGGAAAGTGGACTTTGCAATGCAGATGTCTTGAGAAGTGAACAGCAAAGCTTGTAAAACCATTATGAAATTGATAGGCACACACTCACCTTCATAGCCAGTAGAAAGAACACCCTATAGTTAAAACCAGATTGCATCAGGAATGTTACATAAAGGTTGGCAAATTTTGTCATATTATTAGAGTTTACTGCACGTGCTTTTTTAAAGTTAAAAATAATGAATTCTCATAAAACTTGTAACAAAATTCTTTTATTCCCACATGAAAGTAGGGTAGGTTAAAGCACAAAGGTGTGATTTATACTGGAGTAAGTAGTAGGATGGAATACAACTGAATCTAAACAAGCTGGTACCTTATACCAGGATCTCCGTTGGCCCCAGAAGTTAAAATTAACACATTTCAAACTGACCTTTCAGATTAGGTCTTGAGGTCCCAGAAGGCCACCAACTCAAAGGAGCTGAGCCTGTTTATTACATGAGGGATCTTAGTGCAGGATGAAACTGTACAATCCTGTCGCACTGTTTAAAAGGTGCAGAATAACAGTCTGAAATTTGAATTTGATTCAGCTTTTGACTTTCTGTGAAAGCGTGAGGCAGTTCTCAGTAGAAAGATGAGAAGCCAGAGAAACAAATGTCTGCTATAACCAGAGAGATTCTCTGCTTGAGAGAGCCTTGCTACCCAGGAAGATGGTCTGCAATACTACAACATGACTAACTGCACTCTGGATGCTTGACTCAGGCCCTCAGATCACTTTCAGGCTATCGTTACATTTCTGAAATAATAAAAATAAATAGAATAAGCACAGAAAGTGTACTTTGGAGAAAAGCCAGTTGTAGCAAAAGTTGCTTCATCCACGAGTCCAAAAATACAACCTCATTCACTCACAAGAGAAACTATTCATGGACAGAAAGAACACTGCATAATTTGTAGGCCTTTGCAGGGTTTTCCACCACCTCCCCCCACCCCCAAGACTCCCTTTTCCTAGAAACAGCATGAGCCAGACAGAGCTTCTTGCCCCCCTACTAGCCTTGAATATTTCAGGGCTTGTACGAGTGAATCGTAAAGAGCTGTGACACAAAGTTCAGTTCAACCAATTGCCAAACAGGAAAGCTCTCATTACTCGTTTAAAAGCATCCTTTGTGCAAATGACTACAGTAAAGCATGATGAATTAAGAAAAAAAATCCCACACAGGCAACATGACCAGAGTCCATCTACCCAGCATGGTGCAAACAGCAGGCAAACAACACTGTCTCCTTTATCTGCTTTCTCAAACTGACCTTGCTGGTCTGGTAGATCATGAGGCTATGTACCATATTTATAAAAACAGAGTGCAGGGGCAGACAGCTGACCTCCCCCAGAACGTCAGCAAAACCCCTGCTCTTACTGTGCCTGCAAGGCTTTTATCACTGATGTGAAATCTTAAGTCTTATGAACAAGACAGTTGAAAATTTTGTTCAAGGAGAGGTGCAGCAATTAATATTTGTTAATATGGACAGTTACAGCACCAGACAGGAGCTCCAAAGAGTTCAATTTACCATATGCCTCACAACTACAGAGGATATAATTGCGCTCTGCATTGGCAACACCGCAAGCAACAGTAACAAGCGCTGTCCTCCTTCCTAGTGCGCGGAGTTTGGCTGGCTATTTAACCTACTGCTTTCCTTATTAGTGGAACATCTGAGGTCTGCAGAGTCTCTGTTGTAAGGGCTTCAAAGCAGTTAACCTTCATTTAATACCCAGAAATACATAACTGAACATACGGCAGAGGTAAACCAGTACAGCTCTTTGAAGGTGTCACTGAAGACACGCCCGAAGTGAATCTTCTACGTGTACCTCAATTGCCTTTGTAGAGAGCCTTGGAAAAAGCCCCTGGCAATAGGCTATCAAGAAATTCAGTAGTCACGGGATCTGTGGCAAACGGGGTTTGCCATCCACCCAGAACCACTTAACGGAGAGACAAACAGAATCAACAGCTGGCAGTATGAGAAACCATTAGCATGTGAGGGGGGTCAAAATCACGTGAAAAAATAAAGGTATTTAATGTATTCACCCAGACTCTGGAAAAAGAGTTTGAAAGTAGGATGACAAAATTCGCAGATGGCACATTTCTGGGTAAGAAAAAGACAAGACGGGGAAGCAAAACCAAGTGTAGGTATGGTCAAGTGGATGCCACGCTGCTTTTTCTTTAGGTTAATATGACCATTTGCACCAGTTTAAAACACGAGTGGGTTCTGAACCTGTACAGCCTTTTCAGGATAAAGACACGGCACTGTAAAAAACTAGATGAAATCATCAAAATATGGCAAGGAATAGAAAGATGGGATATAGGAAGGAAATGGAACCAACATTTTAATTACTGCTACTTAAGTGAAAGTAACTAACTGTTTGATGGAATACAGTACCTCGTTTTGGTTTCTCGGCCTTAAAAAGCTAAGCAAATAGGTAAAAGACTAAGAGATCAGCAAACATGACTGAAGAAACACCTGAAGACACTTCAATAAGTAAAGAGTTAAAAAACTATATTACTGATACGAAGAGGAAAACAGAAACATCAAGCTTCATAGAAAAGATACAGGAAGAAAAGGTTTCAAAATCACGTTACTTGTATTCAGAAATGAACACATTTGTTACTACTGCTGGTTTTCCCCTTCACAGCTTGAACAGTCAAGTTCACTGTAATCTCTCTTACAAAGAATTTATGAAGCCAAGAACAAAGTGGAACTCAAAATAAAATTAAGCATTTATATGTGCACATGCTCATTGACATTAGGAAAGATAAATGACATAAATGGACATTAAACATTAGCTCTTGTTCTTAGAAGCATAACGAGTTTCATACATTTGTCACATGTGACATCTAAGATCAAAAGTGGAAGGAAAAAAAAAAAGAAAGGAGTAATTTTCTGAGATGTAGGATACTAACTTCAAAAAAGACCCAGCGATTCTTCTCACCTAATGATTCAACTCCATGTTTACCTCCACAATGAAAGCAACACGTATAAACTTCTTGTATTAAGTTAAAAAGGCAACAGGCTTAGCTCAAAAAAAATGACAAGCTGAAAAAAATGAGGATTAGCAAACTGAAGGCCAGAAAATAAGAACTGAATCATACAAGCCTGCTGCCTATACAAGGCACTGGAGCAGTGCATTTTAAATCAATCTGTTCATCCCAGGCAATATGTATATTGGGACAATTATTTGTTTTCCTTTCTCCAATGTTTAGTCACCATAAAAACCATCTACATGAAAACAGCTTGTGCTTTACAGTTCCGATGAAGCTCATAAAAAATTAATAGAATGTGAAGAAGGAAACATGATGATGCATAGAGATTACATGTCCAAAAGACAAGAGGCATGTGCAGGTCTCACTCACAATATGCTGCGTTCATTTTCACATCTGAGGCAGCATTTTAATCCTAAAGGTTGAATTATAAAATGTGTATCAGGAGTCATTTAGCTATCATGTCAGAACTCAAATGCACAAGAAGACAGAATTTATTCAACAGTTTTTCTTTTATTTACGGGGAATGGGAGGAACAACTAGAAGAAAATTAACTCTGCTGGTAAAGTCTTGAGCACGCTCAGGAGAACTACAAAACCTAAATCTGCAAGGACGGGATTTTATCTGCTAGGTAGAATTCCAACTACTATTCTAGGGCTCTAGGGTCAAGGATGCTGACACCACCCTCTCCATCACAAAGCAACCTGCTGGTTTCTGGGCAGAGCAGCAGCACTGACCTTTGCGTTAGGCTTTTGGCCCCGCACACCCAGTTCCACAGGCATATGCTTCCTGTGGTGGGCACGCGGACTCGACTGGGCCACTCAGCCACTGCATCTCGCCAAGGAGGATATACCAAGGTGCAGAGCTTAGCCCCATGTTTCACCCTGAAAAGCCAAGTGGGTTATTATGGAAAGAATCCCGTAGTAAATTCACTGGGAATTCCCCACCTTCTTCCAGCAACCTTACGCAGTATTGCTCTTTCAAAATTGTGTTGAACTGGGACAGAGGAACTTTTTCTACGTTCCTAGCAACAGATGCTAAAGTGTATCCTAAATTGCCTTCCAGTATCTCAGTTATGATATGCTATTTCCTCCTAATACATTAAGAAGCAGCGTAAATACATAAGCAGCAGCAACAAATCAGGTTAAAACCAGTTACAAAGAACATAGTCTAGAACTGTGTGTGTATCCTAAGTCCTTACCTTGTTATCAATGTAGGAATCAAACTCTGATAAGGCCTTTTTAAGGATCCTCACTTATTCTCCTTAATCTTAAGATTACCTATTCTAAAACATGTTAGGATGATGGGAAACTATTGTGAACTAATGCTCATTAACACTAAGAAGAAACCAAGTGCAGGTAGCAAATAACGAGAATCCCATTCATGTTTTTAGAGCTGTATTTGTTGGTAACTACCTGTGGAAAAAGTAGCAGACAAGGAGAAGGAAGAAAAAGATGAGATTCATAATAGCAGACACTTTTTTTTTTTTTTTCAAAGATGCTCTTCTCTAAACAAAAAATAACCTTCTAGATTTCAGAATTGAGGATAAAATATAGAAATCAAAGAACTTCTCCCTAAGAGGAGAAACTACACCTCTCTACTGCACACATGAAGGGGTGGTGTCCTACACTTTTCATTCTTCTGACACACGGTAAATCTGTGCAACTCAACAACAGATCATAGAACTGCTTTTAAATTTCTTGCTATAAAATGTGTCTACACGATTACATTCCCAGCTGCCGTTTCACTGTAATTTAATGCTAATTCCTTCCTCTTTACATTTCATGCTTTTAATACCATTGTTTTCTAAGGTGTTTCAAAAAAGTATTTACCTCAGTGAGTCTGTACTGGTGAAATATAATTAAACAAAACAAAAACAGTTGCATGAGCCTCTCTACTGTGCAGACTGAATAGACTGTCTACAAAAACCAATCGGCAACACTCCTGAAACGTATTAGTAAGCAATATACAAGCCACTCGGCTGGAAAAGGATGGAACAACAAACACTAATGAGTCATAAGCAGACAGACAGAAACTAAAATCACAAGTTGATTAAAGATACCTTCCCTTGACAGGGACAGTGAAAGGAACTGTACAGCACATATTGGTTCAGTTCTATCATAAACTGGCTAAGACTACTGGTGTCAAGATTAATCATTTCAGTCTTGTTCCAAATCATTCCTCTGCTTACGCCATTTTGCTTTTCACATCTGTCCTAACTATTATATACCCCTTTCTTTAAGAAAAAGAACATATGGCACTAGAGATACTGAGATAACAAATGCAGACTAATGGGTACAGCTGTCATGCAGGAAAGGCAGGCAGGTACATTTGCCCGTCTGCCTACTCAGGCAGATCTACCAAAACACTGACCAGCCTCTTCCCTGACAGCAAGAGAGAGATCTTGTAAACCTGTTTTCACATCTGAGACAAAATGTTGGTATCACTTCATACTTCAATTCTTCAAAGGTTTTGTTAACTGAACTTTTCAAGTCATACATACTCTTGCCAAGCATAAGCTTGTAAAGCAGAAAGTACATCTGAACTTCAGTGTTGTTCTTAGAGGCTTGGATTTTCCCCTTACCAGTACCTAGTATCTCCCTGAACTCGGGGAGTTCTTCCTCACCCTGACCAATGTCAAATTCAGGTGTGCTGCCTACCAGGATTTGAGTATTGGCATTTTGTTATTCCTGTGCTCGTGGACTTCAGTTACCCTGATTATGTTTTGGGGGTTTTAACTGTTTGTTCAGCTGTCTTTATTCTGGAATTGGATTACTAACAGCACCTTAGTCATGCAGCCCAAAGAGGCCACACAACTTCAATCCTGTTTCTAGACGTAAGAGTGAGAACCATTTCAGCGAAGCCGTGTGGGGATGAGGACCACTACACTGGTTACGCGCGCAGCAGGTCCTGGTCCTGAGTGTGTTTCACCTACCCGAGCTTTCTGTAGGTCTGCAGTTGTAAGGTTTTATCTGAACTTACACTCTCATGCTTTGTTTCTGTTTCAATGAAAACATAAACTTCTAATAGTCATTTACAGAAATTAAAGAATTCAGTTTATGATAAACAGCTGAATTCTACAATTACTAAACCCAAACCACATTACTGATTTGGTTTTACTCTGAATTGTTACTTCAAGTTATCACTGTACAGCTGAAAACACGATTCATTTTCAAAAGGACAAACCACCTACAGCAAAATAACCAAAGTAACTTGGGGTGTGCTCCCTGCCTGCCCACGCACAGTGCATAGGGATAGGTCAGAACTGACAAATGTCACTTTTCTGCATTCAGCACAGGCTGCCCTGGGTAGGGAAAGGACTCTTCTCTGCAAACTGGCTCCACAGGAGGACAAATACTAGCCCTGCTTTGGGTAATGGGTTGGTCAATCACTGGATTATCATTTTACAGGTTGCATTCACTTAACTGTAACATCAACAGTCCATTACTGCTGGATTAAGAAGATGCTTAAAGAGGCTAAGCATGATATTCTAGATAAGCTACTATCAAATGCTACAAACAATTATTACACTTAAGTTTCCAGAATGTGGAGAGAGCTTGTCCCATGTTATTGCCAGTTCATCCAAATACTGGTTTATTTGTTAAAACCTAAAAGGTAAGCAAAAAAAAAAACCCAGCAACCAAAACTGGACAATCACATTTCTACAGAAGCAAACCAACACTGGAAAAAGATGACTAGCAGCAGTATTTATCTTTGAATAGATCTTCCAAATACACTTAAAGACCATTTGGCTGGAAAAAATGGACCACATCAATACCGGCGTAAAAGGCATAACTGCATTTTAATTCATTTACAAAAAGCTCACATATGTGGTTTAGACAAGTGTTGCTCAATTTGCAAACATGCCTTGCTCTGTCAAGTCCCAATTTCTTTCCCAAGGGTAGGTCGCTGCATGGAAGAGAAAAAAGACCAGCCACAAAACAATGGGAATATATGAAAAACAGGTTTTGTTCAGAGTATTTTTATACTGAAACCAGGTTAAACTGCTTCTTCAGAAAGTTATCAAAGGAATCACAGCTGAGCTTGCTGAAAGAATAAGAGGAGTTGGGATGCATTTTGGTCAATAGTTTTGGGCAATAATGGAAGATGTTGTTGTCAATAAAGTTAAGGCCCCTTAAATTGAGTTCATAATTTCTTTGATAGTTCTTTGAACCTGAAACTCAAAATGAAACTCCAGGTGGGATCAAGCCTTTCCAGACTGAAACCTCCAATTTGCATACAGGTCTGCATCAGACTGCCCCAAAAATGGCTCTCAAGGGGTAAAGCTTTATTTATGCATTTCCATAGTGCCAAGAAGACTTTCATGAACAACTGCATAACATTTTTGGGTAGTTCAGCTGCTTACCAATCTCTCCCCTGACAGAACCTAGTCAGGCAGGTTTACTGTTACCCATGACGCAAACAAAAAAGATGTTATGGGTAAGTTTCAGAGAGAGAGACTGAAGAATATCCAGGAGAGAATCTTTGGAAACAAATTTGCTAGAATGTACACCTTAACTCACCTCCTAAGCCAGCAATCCATTCTCATACTAACTACACTAACAGTCTGAGGCGGAATCACATCATGAGAGAACAACTGAACGTTACCCAGAAAACAGTGCTTAGTGAAAAGGCTGGAAAGTTTATGCAAGCAGTAAGAGATGTAGCTTTTTACAGGAGTATGTGCATTCCTTGTGACCATTTCAACAGATATTCTGCCAGCACAACCACCCTCAAAAAGTATGAAATACGCACCTATTGCAAATACAGTTTGTATTGTGAAAAAAAAGTGATCTTGCCATTTTACAGCTTCTATTAATTCCTCGAGTGACACAAGCGGCGTCAGCGAAAGGCCATTTCTGTTGTAGAACTACACCTACCCTAGCACCTTCACCTGCCTCGAGAGTTGTAAATAAAGACAGCCCTTAATGTCATTTCCACCTTCACACGTTTTATCTGTAGATCTCACTACAGGTGAGCTCAGCCTCACTCTGCAGAACTCCCTACCGTTGTAGATTAATGCCTTTCTTCCACGTTTCAGCACTGCAACTGAGTAACAAACTGTCTCTCAAAAGGTGCGTGCTTTTCGTGTCATGTAAAACCAAAGTTCAGTGGAGAGGAGGTAAATTTTCAGACCTCCAGTTATGAAAAGGGAAGCATATGCAGCTTTGTAGAAAAATAGGAAGGGGTTGTACAAGGTAGGCAGAAGTTATTGCTCTGATGGGCAATTCAGAGCAACCAAAGTTTAATTTAAATTTAAAATGTTAATAATTCTGTAATTACCAAAGAATTGCAGGCTTGGTAACCTTTTCTCTCCCTCTTTTTCCTCCTCCTTCCCACTGTCAAACCACAACACAAGTCTACTCTATTTCCTATGCAGGTAGGGAAACCTTCCAGCTTTTAAGAGAGAAATTACCATCACTGGAAGAAATCTGCTTATGGATTATTTGGCTGCTTGAGTCCATACTGGTATACGTAGCTATTACTACTCTTGCAGTATACAGCACAATCTTCAATCTCTAGTGTAATTAGGAAGAAAAGGGGAGTTAAGGACAGGCCAGAAATACCTTAATCATCAATAAAATCTGGAGCAGAAGCTTCTGGAAAGAACCACTTAGGTTTGGGGTTTTTTTCCCCCTAGGGTCCCCAATTCATGCAAAACTGATCTCAGAACACATTAGGCAAACAATGGAAATACATACGGGGAAACTCAACCGTAGACTCCGGTTTTAGATGGTGACAACTGGTAAAAAAAAATTTTAAATGCCTTAGTCTGTTAATAATCTAAAGTCATCTGAAGAAGACTTTGAAAAAATTGCCAAATATTCTAAGTGAAACTGTACAACAGCTTGAAATGGAATCAATTAGAAGGGTGGCTTACGTCGACTCCACTGATAGAAAACCGAGAGCCACGATTAGCCTTCAGCTTAAGGTAACAAGTGCTGTTTAAAGGGAGATTTTGGAAAAATGATCAACTGTTTGACATGCTTTGTGAAGATCAACAAATACAGAGACATTTCAGTGTACAGACAATGAATAATAAATATTACTTTCATATTGCAGCAGACAGACATTTTGACAGCCACGGTACGGCACAAATGCAGGCACAGAAGCAAAAAGTAAGGCAATGTGAGGGGAAAGGGTCATTATATATGTAAGGTGCATATATATTATATACATTAATCCTCGCTGAAAGCAGACAGAATGGAGCTGCAGAGGAAATACTCAGGCTACTTAGGACTCCACTAAAACAAGAAATGTTTAACTCTATACAGTATTATTTTATGATCAGGCTTTGCCTCGTGCCAATAAATTCCTTCATTTCAATCTGCTTTGGGTCACCCTGACACCTTTTGCAATTTGTACAGACTTAAACCGATTAAATGGCTGGAAAACCAAATGCATATTTCAGGTAAAGTATCTGTCACTCGGTATCTTGGATGACTTCAGCAAACTCCTGGGTTCACAAGGCACATGTGCTCTGGCTACAGGAGAGACGCTTCTAACTGAGAAGTAGGAAGCACACAGTAAACATACTGGTAACAAAAAACCATCACAACTAGGGATCAACACTGAGATTAAATAACCTAAACACTGACAAAGGTCCCATTTGCCAGTGATCAGCATCATCTTTGCTTGACTTAGACACGAAGAAGAGCACGGCAGAGAATCGGGACTGATTCTGAATCAGTGGACTTCCACTGTGGAAAGCTGGTTGTGTGACTGCATAAACTGCTTTTTCCTTCCTGTTATATCTGAGGTCTTTGTGATCTAGCTAAATAAACAACAGCAGAGTACTGAAAGGAGACATTTGTTGCTCTCCATTTTGTCCGAGCTGTTGTCCCGCCTTTGCCATCAAAGTGGGAATAGCAAAAGTTTGGGTACTCTTAAGACAGCCATACAACCTTTAAAACATCTACTTCCCAGGAGCAACACAGAATCACAAATTTTCACCACCTGGCAGCTGCTGCCTGAGAGAGGTGTCCTGTCCTCTCCTTTCCTCTCCTCTCCCCTCCTCTCCCTCCATTAAGCAATTCTAATCTACTTTGAACCCTTCCAAAATGCTGCGGACACTTTTATTCAAAAAGGAAACTGTCAACGACATGTCTCACTTGTATCCCAAGAGAAGAACAGAAAACAGTGGAATGTCTGCCTTGCTACGCTCATCACTTTTGCATCTGGTAGCAACAGCTGATGGGTTATTCACTAGACTGAAACAAAGTAAAAATATTAGTGGTCAATATACTTCAATTCTTGGACTAGAAGGGACAAGCCCATCTCATGACACAGTTATCACGACTGCCTGATAACTGTTTTCATTCCTACATCACCATCTCTTATTGCTTAGTGCAGTGGAATCCCTGGGAGATCCTTGAGATCCGTACCTTGAGGAAAAGAGAAGTACACCTGTAACTGTAGGAGGGGACAATCCAGCCCAGGATTCAGTATTGTGTGCGACTGCTCTAAGAAATGACACAGGACTTACTCTTCCCAGAGGGTGTGCATTTGCCTATTTGTCCTCCTTACTCAGAGGCCAGTTTGTTCCAGTGTCTATCCCAAATAATGTCACCTTAGATGATCCAAACTTTTTGGTTTTCAGTTAAATTTCTGGGACTAATGCCTATATACAGTGTAGTGGCAGGGACCACATTTTCTTTTACCTTGCTCGATTGTGCTATACGAGAACAATAAAAATGTAAAAAAAATCTCTGCAGTTGAAGTTCTTTTCCTTGAAAATTAAATGGCTGCACGCAGTGCATTTCCCTCTATCACACGTATGAGGTGTGTAACAAGACATATTTTCCAACAGCAGTATTTCATTAGCTTTATTCTCTTTCCTCACCTTGCATCACCCTGCTGGTGGTAAGAAACTGAGTGTGCTGGGTTTGGGTGGGATAATTTTCTTCCCAGTAGCTGGTACAGGGCTACATTTTGGATTTGTGCTGGCAGCAGTGGGATAATGCAGGGATGTT
>JANHGN010011432.1:0-12124 GCA_024605025.1 Megaceryle maxima
TTTTTAGATCATCCAGTTTCTTATGGAATATGTTTAAAGAATGTCATGGAGTGCCCTAAATTTATTTCCTCCGTTTTAAGGTTTCTTAATTTTTCAGTGAAGCTTTTACCATAGATACTTCCACTACATTTTGGACACCTATTTAGAGTAACAAAATTAAACCCAAATTGAAATGATGACAGATTCAAAATATAAATCTTTATTATTTAATACAATTCTGGATTTTACCCTGCAGTGAACAGAGACATTTTTTCCCTAGTATTTTCAATTTTATTTATTTATTTCTGTATCACAGTCTTTGAAAAATGTATCCAAGACACTCTAGATGGACATGCAGTGGATTCCAGAATGTGTCTGCTCTGATGTGGACTAATACTAATTTTAAAGCTCTTTTGTGTCATCAGTGAAGTGCTTGAATTCCTGCTTACATCCATGACACTTCAGAATGGCACATGCCTTGTATTGGGAACTGTGGGTCTGAGAAAATGGATATGATATTGAATATTAGAATATAAAGAGCAGAACCTGATGCTCTATAAGGGTCATTTTAAATTGCCAACACAGGGAATATGTGGATGCAATTGTCTGTAGATGGGACAAAGTCAGGCTGCAAGATCCTATACTGATATGAATTTGTCATCATGAAAGAAGAGCAATTTCTGCTCATGTTAGCTGAAGATGAGCCCCATACAGTGCATGGATTCCAGGGTGGTCATGGACAAGTGGAGTGGCTTTTAGAGAATAATTAACTGGCAGATTGTGTTTTGAATATTATTGCAGCTGTTCCTGCTGATTCTGTCAGAGGCCAAACCCTGTTGTGCCAGACACTATTCAAACCTGGAACCAGAAAGCTGGTTTCTGCTTGGTGTTTCTTTTGTAAGCAGGAAACCCTGCCTCCTGTTTCAATTTGTTTGGTTGTGACTCTGGTGCTAGGAGCACCACTGGCCCTGAACTCTAAGTGCAGTAGAATTAGATATAACTTCACAGATAAAACTTCTAAGTTAAAACTCAGGAAAAAAATGACAAATGGGAGAGAAAAAGAAGAGAGAAAAAAAAAATGTTAGAGAAAAAAAATAGTATGATTAAAAGCCCTGATCAGAAATAAGGCAGGGAATTTTGACATATTTTTGTTTTACAAAGTAATATTTTCCAGTAGTTCTTTGGAAAATGCAATTCTTTGCCCCGCCATTTTCCCCTGACCCTTAAATCTTTATGGATTCCCAAGGTTGCTGTGGTGACTATGCCAAGGAAGAAAGGGATAGGGACAGCTAAGAAAGTCTCATCACATAGAGGGAAGAGTGCAGGTTCAAGTAAAAGTTAACTGGTCCATGTTCTTACCTCTGTAAAATCATCTTTCAGTCTCACCTGTGTATACACAAATGCACACACATACACACCACACATATACTTTGAACCACTTCTCAGCAAATCTTGATTAAACAGTTTGTTGTGCCAGCATATCACATTAGTAGCTCTGCTAGTGCTAGGAAGAGAACAGTGAAGGACTGAGAAGGAGGGCAACCACTGATGCTTACATTTGACTGACTGCAAATCAGCCAGATAAACCTCAACAGTGTTGTTTGTCTCTGTGCTCCACATCATGTAACTGGTTTTGATCATGACTGGGAAGCATTAGAAATGGACTGACAAGTTGGCAGGTCTGGATTCTTCTCTGTACTTTTTTGATTCCTTTTTAAACATGATCTGAAGCCTTAGGAAGAATATCAAGCAAATGACAATGGTAGCGTTCAGCACTGTTGTGGACAGGGCAGCCTCAGGTAGCTGATACACCCATACTCATATTGCTCTGCTGAGGCAACTCCCTAACTTGGAAGGTAACTGAAAAAAGATCCTTCCTGATTATACCAGAGTAAATCAAATACAGCTCAGAAGAAGTCCATGAAGATCTACTGGTGCAAGCCTGGTGTAAATGAAGTGGGAATCAAGCCCTATTGCACCAGCCATTGCAAAGGGCTACTTTGTAATTTGAGCTGATGAAGTGCAATGATGTCTGGATCCATGATGCTTGAGAACTGTCACATCTTGTGCCACACAGATTGGCAAAAAGTGGGCTGGAGTGGGTTTCTGCATTCCTGTGCACACTAGGCAATGAGTGAACATCTTTCACAGATCATGGCATGGTGTAGATGGAGGACAGCTCTGAGTCTAGAGCAGTTGTCTGGGACCCTGGGCAGTTTTTCTCCATTCCTTGCTAGGCAGGCCTTGTAAAACACTGTGAACACCAAAATTTCTGACATTTACCAAGGGAAAAGATGTATCAGTGTTTTGTGATGATCAGGTTAACAGAAAACATGATCCTTCCCATCTTGTCTGAACCCTCTTTCACTGCTTACTATCACTTGTCACCAAGGATAGCTTTTCAGTTACATTTCCTGGAAGCAAAGATAGTTTGGGTTGTTATGGTGGGGTTTTTTGTTGTTGTTTTTGTGGGTTTTGTTTTGTTTTGTTTTGTTTTTTGTTTGGTTTGGTTTGGGGTTTTTTTTGTGGGCTTTTTGTTTTGGTTTGGTTTATTACATACAGGAGAATGTATTCTCTTTCACTAAAAAGACAAGGAAATAAAAGTGAAAATCTTGCTTTGCCATGAAATTAAATTATGCAGTGTAATTCTGGAAATAAGTCTGGGCTTGTGTGCACTGCTCTAGATGCACTTTTAATTTCACCATGTGACTAAAGGGGGAAAGGATGACTAGAGATCATACTTAGCAGTAGAATACAGCCATTCACTTGGAACAGCATGAGGTATGCAAAAAGGAAGGACCTGTTTGTAAATAATAGTTATTCCTCAGTTTTGGTAGCAGACTGAGGTGCACCTGAGTGAGATCATTGCAGGCCCTGTCCCCTGTACCCCCTCCGCTAGTAATTCACTCATCAACAAGCAGAAGCCAAGTCTCCATTGTCACAGCATTGCAGATAAATAACTGCTTAGCCACCCATTGCAGAAAATCATGTCCTACACTTTCTGTTGGTTTTATCCCCATGAATTTCAACCCACACAATTGAGGGGAATTCTCTGTTTCTAGCTAAAACTCCAAGCATCTGGCAAAACAAGTAGTCCCTTTTAATCAGGTATATTTTTAACCTTGCTACTGTTTTGTTCTCTGAAATTGTTCTCTCTTCAGCACTAATGCTATTATTTGACTGTAGAAATGTCAGTCTTTCTTTGTTATTTCCTGTGAGTGTTTGTATCCCAACTGCTTGTCTCAGATATATTTAGGGGTTGACTTTGCCTGTTGTGCTTTCGAAATTCAAGAGATAAGCATTCAGCTTTGGCTGTGATTTATGCTGTTACCAAAGATCTTTGGACAAATGTGGAATATAAAAACCCCAGCCTAATATTAATAACATTTCTGGAACAAATTCAGCTGTGACATAAATGGCAGCACAAGTTACGTGTGGCATATACATTGATCAGAGGCAGAGTGATTCAGCATATGTGGTTACAAGAGGGTAACTTGTAAAAAGCTGTCTGTCTTTCAGTGCATAAGATGAGGATAACCCGAATTGGTAGAGCAATTGTCTGTGCATATGTGACATGTGTGTGTTGGGGAAAGCAAAGCTTTATCCCATACAGGCAGTAGGAACAAGTCTTAATCTGGATTTATTTGTATTTTATTCCCAGAATGACGTAAAAGAGTTTTAGGGCCAATCTGCACCACACAAGGGAGTTAGGCACAGAGATCTCTGTGCTGAGAGCCAGAGAGTTCAGAAAACAAGTTAGATCTACAGAGGGATAGCATCACACTGGGGAAGCCCCTTGTCTCCAGTACTGGGGTGCTTTGATGGCTTTTGGAGTCACCACAGGCTGCAGGAGGTGCTCTAGTGTGAGTCATTACACACCAGCCCTTCCACCACCCACCTGCAGTCATCCCTTCTTTGTTTTTCCATCAGTTCTCCACAATTTCAACTGCTTGACCAGTTTCTTTCTTCTACTTTCAAGCTGTAATTATAGCCTGCAGATGCTCATTTCCTATTTTCTATTTCTGCATTGTTGTAATCTTCCTAACCCATCAGTGCTTCAAGCCTGACCTGGCTGTCTACCTCATCTGTCTGATGTGCCCAGGTCTTCTCTGTTCCTACCTGTGCAGTTCTGGTGAAAAGCATACACAAGGCAGTTCCCATTTGGTGTCTCTGACCCATGATTTACACATCAGAAGAAGAATGTATGTGCTCTGGACATGTCAGATGTTGTGTTCTGATACAGAACCTCAGGATTGGATGAGATAGTGAAATGCACATTTCATTTAATTAAAAACAGCCCCTCAATTCACTGTAGAGCTCTATTGCTCTTTATTGCTGCCCTAGCAGTAGTTAAGACAGTCACCATGTGAACCTTTGGATAATAGGAAAACCACAGAATAGGTTAAAAAGCAAAAGATGTGTTAAATTTCCTTCCTTCAGGTGAAACAAAAGGTGCACTTAAGTGTCTAGTTGGGAAATAGCTGGAAACAATAGAAGCTGAAGCTGGACATATATAGACCTGAGCAAAGTACTATGCAAGGAAAACTGAGTGAGCCTGTAATGGGATGAGAACTGAAGTTGCTGCTGCTGTAAAAAGTTCCTGGCCCTCCATTCTTCCAGCCTTTTACTCCCACCTTTGCACCTCCTCTCTGCCTTGTGCTGGTGTATGTGTTTGTGCAACAGCACTGCCATCTAGAACAGTGAATAGCTTGCCTAAAAGTCACCTTGTAAAAAAAAATCCTAAATCCACAGCAGTGTTTCAGTTGCATAAAGTTACACAGTAGCCAGTCCTGTGAAGCCACACCTAGCAAAGTTTCCTGGCACTAGTCTAAAATGCAGGGGAATAAGCAGTCATATGACATACTGTGTACAAGAAGAAAAGTAACAAGTAAGAGAGGATATGAATCTGAGCAGAAGCAAAGGATGGAGGTTTTCAGATGCAGGACTGAGTAAGAAAACATAAGGTTGGGGAAATGAAACAACTTTATGCTTCTAAGATGTGTGATGTGCTGGCACCTCACACTCATGCATGAACATGGTTGCAGCAATTAAATGTCAGTTTTGTAATCTTTCATCAACAATCAAACTATTCTGTATGAACTTAAAATTGCTTAACTACTCACGTCCTAGCAGTCAGGCCAGGCTACATATTTTTACAACCCATGATCTTCCAACATGTGTGTTCCCACAGAGGGCGTCCTTAAAGCTAGTATCAGAGTAAAGACCTTTATATGACCCCTATGACATATGCCTTTAGGTGACTTGAGAAGTGATCGGAGCCTCGGAATAGAAATGCCTCCAAGATGCCTTTTCCCTCTGTATCCAGTGCTCAACATAAGATGATATGTATTCTGTTTCAGCATAAATTTAAATAATATCTAGTTCTTAATGCTAATAAATAAAAAAACCACAGAAAAGTAAATATGCACATGTCAACCAATATCTGTTATGTATAAATGTATCAGGACACCTTTCTTAGTCTTTCCAGAGGCAACAAAATCCTGGTATGCCTTGCAGATCGTGGGATAAGATAAAGCAAGTGTTATTATGAAATGAGTATGAGGGTGGTGCTGTTTTCTAAGGAACTACAATCCAATTATTGAAGGGTAAGGTAATATGGTTTGTTTGTTTGTTTGTTTGCTTTTTAAACTATATCCTACTGTGGACTGTTTTCCATGTGCTTTCTGGAAGACATTTTTCTCCTTAATAAAGTAAATTAATATTCATTTAGCATAATGAAACAGTTTAGGATTTTAGCTTCTGATAACAATTTCTTACAAAAAACAGATGATATTTTAAGTCTCTCTTGCTCAAGGAGGCATGTAATGGGCTTTGGTTGGTTATAAAAAACCCAGAATATTAAACTTTTTTTTATTTTAGCACGCTGCAATGAAAATATTTAATTAATTTCAAATATTTAGAATGTAAGCATTGAAGTCCATTTGATAAAATGATTTTTGTGTGTTATTTATGGAGAAAATACATAAGGATTTAATTTTTTTTTTCTCTGACTTTTTGTTTTTCACTGTAATTTACAGGTCTTCATTTCTATTTGATGTAGGTTTCAAACTTAAGATTTATGGCTCAACACCTCACAACAAATTTTGTAAATATTCTCTGGGGACTTGGTCCTGAAAGATAAACATTTCTTCCTATTGAGGCACTGAGGAAAAACAGATCCCCTCATTTATTATGTGATATCAAGAAGGCTGAGATTTTGATCTCCTTTTTCAGGAACATCTTCTTCAGCAAGAAAAATGAAATGTCATCATGCTAAGGTGAATCATAATAAATGTTATGCCTTAGCTGACACTGGAAAATAAATCAAAGAAAGTTGTGAGAAATATTGGTGACTTTTTTTTCCACAGAGATTTGGATTGGCTTTATAAATTAAACAGTATGCGATGACAGCTTTGGGGCAGTAAGTAAACCATTCAGTAGATAATCTCCATAGTAACAAAAAAAGTTTAACCATCTCAAACCAAAATAGCACATCTGGACTCGGCTGTGTCATATGGCAATAGAGAACATTTTATTGTTGTCAAAAGTCACAGTACACAAGAAAGCTGTGCACTGTGAATCCTTGTTAGCAGAAATCAGTGAAGTGCAAGCAATGCATTTGGGAGGATTCTGATCCTGTAAATCATTATCTATTTGCTCACCTTTATGCTGCATAAGAATCCTGTTGTGATCCATCTGCTCTTTGCAACTTATAAAAAAACCAGTCTTTTCCTTAATGAATATGGAGTCAAGTCCTGAAAATTCTTGCTTATGTCTGTAGTCCCAAGTCATGATAACAGAATTCAAGTAATAACTGAGGCACTTGATTCCTAATTAGCAGCATTGAGTTTTTAATAGCAGTAAACTTCAAAGCTGAATACCTATTTTATAAAAGCAATGCTGTTGTGTGCTAAATCAAACATGGAATTAATTAATTGGTATGGGTGCTGTAACTCAGAGATTAAGAATGAGCTGCAAAAGAGAATTCAAAATTTTGTTACGGACAAGGTTCCGCATCTCAGCCTGAGAATAAAAGAGAGCAGAGGGTCCACTTTACATCTTGTTCAAGCTGCATACACTCCAGGTCAAGCCTTGCTAAACCTAGTGTGTAGCTGATGGCAGGAGGCAGCCACAGGGTGAGTGGCAGGAGCTGTGTGGTGTCCAGCATCTCCCTTACCACAAAATTCACTTTTGGCTTCACTACAGGCCTTTCATTTACCCCTGGTCTAAGGCAGCAAATAGTCAGGGAAGTAAATAGATCTAATCATTCGGTCTTTGTGGTGAACTTGCCATTCCAGCCAGGCTATTTGCATAGAGGGATGTAGCAATTTGTAGGTATGGGCTATGACACAAATTGTTTCTCTGAGATAAGCTGTTTCAGAGTTTGTTCTTCCCGAGGCTTATCCTGGACTGGGTCATTTATGTACCTCCTTTTGCTTAATGCTGAGCTCAAAGGAACACTCTAGGGCTCCAGAATTACAAAATCCTGCATTGCTAGCCACCTCTTCAGGGCTGTTTGAGAGCTCTACCTCCAGTACCTTCTCCATATCCTGAAGTCAAGCAACTCTGCCAGACTTCTCTAGCATGCTTTCAGCACTTCCACACCCTTACCTGCACACAACTAAAGCTATAAGACCCAGGAGGCAGCTCAGTCTCCTTGGTCATTTCAATCCTTTTCATCTACTGGAGGGTGCTAGAACAGCTAAAAAGGACCAATATGGGTTCCTGAAAGGGACTAGAGAGATGCCTAGATTGAGCTTAATAATAATAATACAGACATCAAGGTTTGTACAGCAAGGTTTGCACAGCCTCGCTCATTTCTAGCACCATATCCATGGGGACTCAGTGTATCTCTGTCTTTCTACGCTAACCCCTTTTTCTTAAACTCAATCATTTCCCTTTAGCCGCACGACAAGTCCTTGGACATAGTCAACACTGCAAAGTCCTGTGGACTGGGGGTGCTTCTGTGTGAATGTGTTCTTCTTCCCCCTTCCATGCTTATAAGGGAGAGAGTGTGCCCAATAGCAAAGTCTCCTCGTGTAAAAATCCTTAAGCATGATTCAGACCTCTCTAAAGAAGAATTCTAGTATGAAGGAAGAATACTTCCTTTTTCCCTTGGATGATCTGAAAATATTCCCTCATCCTGACCTAAAAGGATGGCTACAGTTACAAGCCAGGATTTGCAAAATCTTGGCACAACGATATATGTGTTAAGAAATGATTTGACATAAATCCTTCCAAGACAAAAGAAAGCATGCACAGTAGAGTCAGGTTTATAAATCCAGCTGATGAAACAAGGTCAGTACTTTTAATCCAAATGCAACAATCATTGTGTTGCATCACAAGAAGCCTCCTAAGCAACTTTCTACAGCTTGCTGAAGTCACACACTTCACAATCTTTGCTTTCATGCTTCCTTTGTTAAATAATTTAGTGGGGATATTTTGGATAAGAATCTCAGTGGAACATGCTTATCTTTTAACGAAAATAGTTCCCCCATGTCCTCCCCCTCCTTTTGGCTATGTGAGTGTGCCAAGCATTGTGTGTGGTTGGAGTGGAGGGCATTTGAGTAATTACTTTTATTACATTGCACAACAACATCCTTCACAATTTAAGATCACAAGTACTTCAGCAGATCTGATATCCCAACTCAGGCTTTTATAATGTGTTGCACAAAAGGGGGATAAATGTTGTTTATACACTACATTTCTGGACGTGGCAAATTTCACTTGCACCTGCCAATGGCTAACTGATAAATATACACTGGTAGAAGTTCAACAGCAGTGGGCCAGTGAGTTAGACAAATACCACATGACACCATAAGCATTGAAGGTTAGTGTTTTCCCAGCTCTCACGCTTTGGTAGACATAAACTCTTCTCTTAAAACAGATTAAAAATAAATAAATCCTCTTTGCAAAGTAAAAAAAAAAAAGTAAAAATTTGTATTCAAAACACAAATTTCTCTTAAAGCTTAAAGTCTATTGCAGTCATCTACTAGGTTTCCTGCCTCTTGGATGTTAATTATGATTTACTCAAGATTTGTGGTGAATTTTTAAGTATAAAAGCATCTCATATGACTGGTTGCCAATTCTGAAGTCTAAAGGCCTTGCTTTATATTGCTGTAGTAGAATAGAAAATATAATCAAAGTTTGACCTTCAACTTTAATCCTATAAACAGAGAATTTGCTTACTTTACCTTGGAAACGGATGTGATTCATCACAGTAGCCCATAAATAACATGTCAAACTGTTATACCGATCAATGAAAATAAGTTATTGAAAAATAATGTGATTGTAAAGTCTCTATGTAAACTAGCTTAGTGTTATTTTAAATTGAGGAGGGCTTTCAGCTTGGGGTATGGTTTTTGTTGGGTTTTTTTTAAGGAGGATGGTTACTATATATTAAATGCAGTAAACATGAAACATATCTGGCCTACACAAGCTATTCTTTTCAGGAAAAAGTATCTTAAGTTGAATAAGCATTAAACCTCCAGAGGAAGAACTGGGGTCCACTTAGATCAAGACTGGAAATGGCAGGTTGCCTAAACTGCCTGTTGCTTATCCCTGTGCCTGAAATAATACCAGAGGGTTAACTCCTGTTCACATAGGAGCCCACAGGAACGGTTCAGTCACAGAAAATCTGCATTACAGACCTCAAAGATGCAAGCAGAAGTTCTGGGGTGTGATCTGCATTAATTAAGTCTCTAATTCTTTATTGTGGATACTAACTCTGAAGTCTGAGAGCAACAATTTAAATAGAAAGCTGCTGCTTCAAGGCTTATGTTTTCAATAGGAATACCCAGATAATGGAGCATTTCACAAAACCCTTTCAGGTGTCTCCCTGGCTCCAAAAATATGATTTTAAAATTCTTCAATGTAGTAGGACAATACTCATTCAAACAATTCAACTTGCACTGAAATAACCCACAGGGGTATATTGAATGGAAATGAATATCAAAATAAATAATGTCACTGTGGTACAGATGTATTATTAAATATTATTGTGCAGTTAACCTAAAGCTGTTTTACTAAACTGAAGGCTGAAGTGGATTTTAGCATGCTGTATCAGAGTCAGATCTTGCCCAGAATTTAGATCTACCAGATGAGGTTTGTTTGCACTCTTCATGTTAGTGATAGTGCAGACATTTCTCATATCTAAAAATTAGACCAGTTATTTTGATGTAAAAATATAAATAAAAATTTTCAGCCTATGATATTTAATGTTCTCATTTGTATACATGATGGAATCTTTCAATATAATTAACACTTGCCTAGACTGTATTGCTGTTCAGTGAGAGTGGGAGGCAATGGAATAATATCTCATGACAGTTATGTACCTTCTTCTTGTCCTTGTTTATTGGTGCCATAAAACTAATTAAAAAATAAATTCTTTACCTCATACAGGAAACATTCTGCTGAGATGATACTGTAAATTACATAAAGAAGGTATATAATATAAACAATGATGGTTATAAGAATGATTTTCTGACAGAGCAGCTCTTCAGTTTGTTTTTGTTTGTGTTGGTTTTTTTCACAAACATGGCTTTGTATATTCATTTGCTAATTTAAACAGAACATCGTTGGTGTCAAAAGCATTCTGGATTTGCATCATGAGAGCTGGAATCCTGTCTTTGACTTTGTCATATATAGTTTATCTATTTACTTAAACCTGATAGGAAGAAATGAGGAAATGTCAGGCCATACAGACTCTCTGAATCTCTGGCAATAACAAGCAACCTCAAGAACTACCTGCTGAAAGGCTCTGCCGCAGTGAAAGATCACTTTCTTCATCTTTCACAATGCCTTACTCTACATGCAGTTTCAGCCTAATTCTGTGCCATGGCCGTGGCTCCACCAGTGCAATGAGCAGGGTCCCCAGTGCAGGAGGGATGTGTGGGTTACCAGTGAGCACTGGGTGCTGCTTTTGCAGAGGTCCTGTTTCACAGCAATAGCAAAGTGAAAACACTTGTCATATTCATTACCACTAGAGTGGAGAAGATCAGTAGCTGAGGTCCAAGTGTGCAGGAGCCTGAAAAGAAATGACTGTTCCAAGTGACTCTTAGCTCAAGCAGAAAACAGAAGATGGCACAAGGACATGGATGGGGAAGAGCAGAGAAACAAAGGCAGGGTTGGATGTCAGGGTGTTGTATCTTTAACTGAGGCACCTGCCTTTTCATTCAGGTCATCTGCTCTGCCACCCCTTCAGAGATGGATAGGCTCCTGTGGGGTATGGCCTGTGCCATGTTCAGAGGGATGGTGCCATGGCTTTGTGCTATGCATCTCCCTGTCCAGCAGCTCTGTGGCCATAGCACGCCGATAGAACAGGAGCTTGATTTCCACCCTATGAAGGAAGAACTGTAGCAAAAGGTTTTACAGAGGGGTTAAGGAATGATAATTAAATGTTTTCTGGATTGTTTATGTAAACCTTCTTGTAAATCTGCAAGACAGGATGGGTGAAAGCACAATGGTGTCTGCCTGATGATTGAACAAATGGCATTGTGATTCTCAGATGCCTGGGATCAACACTTCCTGCTCTCATATGTTGGCTGTGAAATGAACTTCCTATTGCAGTCAGTATTCACAGACATGCTTTTGTATATTGTAACTGAATAAACCTTTTAAGGAGTGATTTCCATAGACAATAAAGCATACTGTCTATTTGCTTTTTATGGAATATTATTTTAGACAACTCCATGTTAAAAATCATCTGTATATTCACAAAACTTTCTGACAGCATACTGTAACATTACTTAAAGCATCCACCACACCATTTTTTGTATTCTGCTCTAATGTTGTTTAGAAAGACTAGAGTTTTACAGATTTAATTTTTGTTTGAATATTTATTTGTGGAAAGAGACATTTTGTGATATGTATACTGCAGTATTGATTCTTCAATCAGTGCTGGGTGGATTTAAGCAAGTAAATCCCACTTAAGGGAGGTGAAAATTTATATTTTTCAGTCTGGGAATAGAGAAGAGACTCTATTTTTAAAATGTTATTATTTCCTTAAGAAAACAATTTCTTTTTTCTCTTTCTTTTCTCTTTTCTTTTCCTCTCTTTTCTTTTCTTTCCTTTTCTTTTCTTTCCTTTTCTCTTTTCTTTTCTTTTCTTTTCTTTTCTTTTCTTTTCTTTTCTTTTCTTTTCTTTT